>OMLP01006803.1:19772-32515 GCA_900302685.1 Spondyliosoma cantharus | reverse complement strand
GCGACTGCTGATCTACTGTATGTGCAGCTCTGCCCTGCTGCATCAGCTCTCTCTCTCTCTCTCCCTCCCTTAGTCTCTGTCTTTCGCACTCTTTCTCGTCCTCCTCGATTCAGAGTCTTAATTAGCCAAAGCAAAAGCAAACAAGCCACTTTATGTTCAATACATCTACTTGAGACGGGCCATTTAAAGCCTACAGTTTATTCTGGCCTTGCGGAAAGAACCGACTTCAACAAAAAAATTTCCTCCTCCCACGTCTCTGTGTTCACTTTAATTTAATACCTGCGCACACCCACCCATTATCTTTATGGCATGGCCCAAACGTGGGTCTTGGAAAACCTTGTGACCGCTCTGTGCTCATTAAAACTTCACACTGTGGTCCGTGAATAAGGTATCGGGGTTGCTCTCTGACGATAAAGCCAGTGAGGATTGGATGCCAATTATAAAACGGAGCATTGTTAAAAATTCTATATTACCACGTATACCTTCAAACCACTTGACAGGAGCAGTCCATTTTTATTGTTAATATTTATTTATTTTGAATTCTAATGTTAAATACAAGTTGAAATGTCGAATCTCAATCTAAATCTCGAGTGTAAAGTTTAAACCATTCGTTCGGTTAATCCTTAGTGTAACTCTCAAAATGACACCTTTTTTTCAGGGGGGTTATGTGCTGAACAATAGGCTGGATGACCACAACCGGTTGGGCGATTTCAGGCGGGCGGATGGGGGTGATAACACCCTCGGTAGCAAATGACCAAAATGTGCCTTCCCTCTCTAACACAAGTATCTAATTTTGACGGAGCATTTTTTGTTGGATTTACACAATTTTCTAGCGGGGGGTTGTATTTTTTTAGGGTTTTTTCCACTGTACCTATTTTATATAGTGTGTTGCTTTGCTTGCGTCTTTGAAAAAAAAAAAAAGAAACAACTTCTTATTCCGGTTAAGCTCAAGCTGTCATTTTCTTTAGTCTGTGGCCCAACAGTTACATTAGGTCTCCAAGCAAGTAAAGGTGAGATGTCAAAGGATCAAACACGCATTTAACTTGGATTAGTTGTTCACAATTTGAAATAACATCATGAAAAGTGAAAAGGTAATTGTATCTAAGCTTAGAGATGCATTGGACATTGGACATTTTTTCAACGCCGCCTCCCCCGTAGATTCCAGGAATTTACTGGTCATAGACACATTTTTACATTTAGGTTTTTGTGTTGGAGTTAAACAAATGAGATATAAAAAGCTAATTAACAGGCTCCTAAGTCCCATTGTTCAGCATAGTGAACAATTGTCAATTTGTCTTGACAGATTTGAAAATCACTTGACGAACAGCATTTCACCCTCATTAGCATTAGCAGCTAGGCGAGCTTCTTCTCCGTTTCGAATCTAAGCTAAAGCGCTGCAGGCTCCAGCTGTATCTTCAGAGGTCTGACATAAGAGTGATCCAGTTTTCTCATCCAACTCTTCAACGCAAGAAAGCCAATCAGTGTATCCACAAAACATTGAACACCTTTTTTCCAAGCAAATTACCCGAACCTAGTGTCATTTTTTTTTCAGTTGGTAAATTGGATGTCAGCCATTCATTTGCTAACATATCCATAATCCATTAGCTTCTGTTAGTGAGTAATCCACATAAGTTCAGCAAATGCAAACAGTATAAATTAAGTGTTAAATTATTATTATTTTTTTTTTTTTGTGAGAGGAAGAATAACGCACAGCTGTTCCCAGGTAAGCAGTGCTGAGTGTGATTAAGCAGAGCCTGCAGTCAGCCATGAATAGTAACCATCAATGTTTTAATCTTAGTAATGTACAGTATTAATGAACAGTCCCTTTTGTGACTTTTGTTTGAAGAATCTTTTGCACACCCAAAGTGTCTCCCAGAGGCCACTCTCTTATTTCTCTGACTGAAGGTGAAGCGGATCGTACACTTCATGGATTTGGGTCTCGGGATAAAGGCAGCGCGCCGTCTGGTTATTTCAGCACAATCCCTTTTTTCCCCCCACAGGTGGATCAGATCCCTGCGGCACAACCCTAACCCCTCCTCACCCAGATGATAAATATTTCAGGAAGAGAAATCAGTGGATATAACGGGAAGCCGTAAAGCCGCTCTCTAGGTGACTTGGGAGACTCAAGTTCATATTACAGGGACGGACGGGGAAAAAAAAAAAAAAAACTCTCATCAGAATTTATCACAAGCTTTATGCGGTTAGCCATGCACAAACTCCAGACCGTGCACAAATTAACCGCGACCCACATTCCTTTCGACACAATTCAAATAGTCTTTTGCGTCATGCTTCTAAATCTCCTTTGAAAGTGATATCAAAGTGATTTTTTACTTTCATCAATTATACAAGAATTCAGAAAGTGATAGAGTTTGGGTTTGCCATTACAGATTCCCTTTACCACGGCGCTATTGTTGATTTCGCAAAGCCCGCCGAGTGTCTACGCGGATGACGAGATGAAGCCGCGGTGCGAACCGATCACAGGAAAACACGCTATATAATTAATCGTTTTACATGTTCGCCTAAGCCCCGCCGTAATAACACGTCGGGTGTTGCATGTGACGCGGCCTCGGCGATCTCTGTACACACTGCTACACATCCATACAATTTTACGGTTACATATATGATTCACCGCGGCGTCTCTTTACGGTCATTAAACAGGTTGCATCTGCAGGTCACGGGAGCTGTTCCCTCTGTCACTCTTTGCCATACCGGCGAGCGCTGTTTTATTACAGTCACTAGAGCGCGAGCTAAAGGACAGCTCAGGGAACAGTCCATCCACCTTGCGTCTCCGCTGCTTGGTTCATGTGGAGCAGGTGAAGGTCAGTCTGAAGCTGAGGGGATATCAAAGCCGCTGTGTCTGTTAGACCTCTCTGTCACTTTATGTTCCCTTTCAGTAAAGTCTCTCTCCCTCTCCTTCCACTGCTTTATACCCCAGCTTCTCTCTGACCTCACTATCCTCTCTCTCTCTCTTTCTCCCCCTCCCCCCTTTCCTCTCCTTTCTCCGTCTATTCCTCGCTCTCGGTATGCCCGCCAACTTCCCCCTCGCTATCTTTTTTAGCTCTTCCTTCCTCTTTGTGTGCGTTTCTGATTCAACATAGCCTCGATACAAGTCACTTTCTTTTTTCCCCAGGCGCAGCCAGTTGAAGTGCTGACTCCAGATCTTCAAATTCAATGAGGCCCATGCAGCCTTGCACATCTGCAGAGCCTTAAAGCAAACATCATTTGTACCGAGGGCGGGATAGTCACGTGTTTAACTGGCATGGATACCACCAGTGGAAAGGTGTCGTTGCATGACGGGTTTCTGTGAACACTGTTCCTAAAGGTGCAAAGAAATAATGACAAGAATATATGTGATGTGTACACTTGTTGAGGAAAATGTGCATCATCCAGACGAACAAAATGAGAGTCCAATAGTGTACGGACACCAAATGTGGATGCTATTTGGTTAGCGCGGGCTGCTAACAGATTCTGCGTGAATAATTAAATTACTACGTCAAAAATAGGAGTTACTTTTTCACTCGAAGTTACAAGTTAAAGTCAATGCCTTTGCCACTGTTGCGTGGTATTACTGAGGTTTTTGTAACCATCCGAGTTCACTAAGTGTCACCATGACCTGGGGCTGTGGTGGCAGGCAGAGAAGTGGCTTTTACTCATCTACACACACCTAGCAGCAGCCTTCACAGCTATGTATTTGTACTGTTGGCCACTGAGCGTATCAACCGCAGCAGTTTGGATTTAGTGGTTTGCTCCGGGAAAGTAGTTTTTTAAGGCTTTGAAGAACACTTTCTTCCCAGCAGTCTCAGGGATTTGACTGGTGAGCAGTCAGCTTGTCACAAGATTTCACAAAATCATGACAAATTCACATTCAGGCACATGGTTGGCTAAGATTTGACTTGTTGTTCACGCACCAGCGGCCGTGCACTCGAAACACCTGTCTTTTTCAAGTTTTAAGAAAACCCTAGTACAGCTGAAAAACTAATGTTCAGACTTTGTGAGAGTGTTATACCCCACAAACATAGCACAATAAACAATAAACGTGTGTGTGTATGTGTGTTTGCCTAGACAGCGCGCACATTGCCAGTACCTAATGTTACTATGAAAGCTATTTTCACCACTTTGTATAAATCACACTCCTCGCTTGTATTTGTAAGAGTGCTAAGTGCTGTTTGGGTGCACAGAACTTGGCATCATTTTTGGAAAGATGTAATCGAGATTCAACGGAAAAGGCATGTGTTTAAAAGAAAAAAAAATGATCAGTTAACTTCATCTGAAGACAAATTGTCCTCAACCTTTAAGCAGTAACGGAGTAATATAACGTTTTTCTAACTTGATTTCAGCAGTATTATTACAGATGTTAATTGATGTTAGATCCTTACCACGCCACTTCCGCCAGTGCACCACCAGAAAAAAAAAAAAAAACATCCCACGAAGGAGAATTGTGTTGGCAAAATGCTGAAATGGCTGAATAGCCTACTCCAACTGAGCAACCGGAGGCACTGAGGGCGTGTGTGTGTGTGTCGGTGTGTGTCCGTAATCATGTGTTTAATTATCCTCTGGTTAGAGACCCCTGATCTTTCCGTTATCACCCAGTGACTTTTCTCGATCTCCTCTGTGAGTTGATTAAGTAAAGTACATTTCCCTTCCATTCATCAATCGAATAAGAGACAAATTAGAGCACATTACAGTTGATCTCGAAGAAGTCAAGGATAGACCCACTTGTTTGATCGCAAAAGTTTAAAGAACACACGTGATGTCCTCGACCCCAGCTGTTTATTCCTCCGGAAGGTCCGGTCTCTGCCAACTGCTTGCCTCTCCGAGAATCTCGCCAACTCCAGCAGCTGTCTGCTTGTTCACAGGGTCGTATCCAAAACAGCAGCATCTGTCCCTCTTGTTCTGGTCAGGTAAAACAATTAACCACACCGGGAGCCATTTGGTTTGTCCGATATTTGCATAAAAAAATTCGGAGAAGTCCGCATCAGCGGCCGCAATTAGCCGAGGCAAAGTCAAGCAGACAGCTCATATACAGCTGCCACTCAAAGCAGGCACACACTTGATTAGGAATAACTCTGAGCCTTAAATGGGAGAGGAATATTAAAACACATGTACAGTTGTCATCAACAGAGAAATTAGCTAAGGAGACCAAAATCCTCTTCCATTTCTTTGTACTTTTCTAGTTATTTTGGTGAAAGTAGATCAAAAGTAATTCGTAATGCATTACTACACTGACATTAATACTGTGAAGTAACTTATTACCTTCAAATGAAAGTTAGTAATATGCAATACGCTACATTTGGGGAGGAATTAGCCCAACACTGATGCTCTTTGTCATGTTTTAAATTGGGTAGTGAGTCAAAGGTATTAGCAAATTCTAACATTCAGTTGTATTCATGTTTTACACAGCATCCCAGTTTCTTTGGAATCAGGGTTGGTTAAGGGCTAGGGTTAGTGTTAATAAGTAAGTACATTTAACGGATGTTGCCTGGCACCAGTCATATTGAACCAGATAACCGTTTTGTCCATCCTTTGTTCATTTGGGAACGTAGTGAAAAGTACAGATCCATCATGGAAGAATTTCCCGAGAGGAAAACTGATGCCCTTGTGTGGGAGGTTCACAGTCGCCACGAGCAAACAAACTGCACCCTAAATTAAATTGGCATGGGAGGAGAAAACATATGTTGCCCTGGTCCTGGGAGAACCGTCGCCCAATGGAAGAAATACTTCGGTGACATTGGGCGAAGAGCCAAAAACGAATCGCCGTCGGACCGAGCAGACGACGGCTGCAGGAAAGGGGCCATTCATCAGTGCATTTTTCAAGTCTGCCTAGAAACAATAGTCAGGTGGCCATAAAATCATTAGAACAACTGATGTTTCCTGTAATCATTTCTCCTGTTCACACTGGCCATAAAACAATCCCTTCCTAATGTGATTCCAATGTAAGCGATACGGGAGAAAAATCAACAGTCCCAGATTTGCGCAAAGTCCTGAAGTTTTAATATGAGGCTTCAACAATCGAGCTGGCCTTGCCTTTTAAGTACAAAGTTCCCTCTTTGTTTGACAGTCCATCCACTGCAGCTCAGTACACACACAGACACACACACGCGCACTGTGGAAAGGACTGGTGGCGGCAGCAGGGAGAGGGAGAGGGAGGGCTGCCACTCTCACGAACTGCGTCATGTTTTTATGAAGGTTCAACTTTGTAGTGCAGCTTGCTGTGCGACCATGGCAACCGCAGAAACTAGGGTGAGGAAAATGATCCAGGGGCTGATTTTACTGGTATCTGAGTTATTTGCAACGGACAGATCTGTGAAAATAAATGGTACTGGAGCAAAGTCGAGGTTAAAGTCTAATCACCCAGACAATAAACATTTATAGTTAGCGGAACTTACTGTTTTTCATATTACTAATTATTCCTTGTATTTTAACTTTTTTTCAGCTGCTAGACAACATTATACTGGTTGTTTACTGGACAGCACGGGTGTTGTGTAGTCCAAGCAGATAGGACCGGATGTAGCCCGGAGCTACTGTGGCTTCCTTGTGCAGAATAGAGAACATCGATGTTGCCGGGCAGCAGCAACCACTGGCCGTCTGCCAGCACCTTAACTCAAACTGATGAAACTTTTTATGAGCTTCAAGTAAACTTTGGAATACATTTTTGAACAAAATAGGGAGCTGTGGATTTTGTCCCTCATCACCCATGTAAGCACATAATGAATCGCAAACCTATATGTGCAGGCTTATGGCTCGTGATTTGGGATTTCTTTGGATTTGTGTTTTGAGGCTGCAAACTCTAGTTGTAATTATTACTGCAGCAATAGAGGAAGTTAGGTGGCATAGTACAACAACCTGCATGCAGTAAAGAGGAGGTTGGGGCGGACTGTTGGCTCAAACAAACACAGAACTTTCACCAAGGAGACTGGAAGTTAATTTGACTTTTCCTTTAATTTAAATTTTGGGATCTGTGATGTATGTTGTTTTGCGAGTCACTGGCAATCGACTCTTACGCAGTTGTTTAGGAATGAGGATTTGTTGCCATGAGGTTACGTATGTCCTGCTACCACAGTTCGCGCTGAACGCCGTTCTCTGATGGCAAAGGAAGGAGGACTGTCCTCTCAGTAACAGAACTCCAAGAGAACAATGCAGAGAAAATGACTAGGAGTGTGGAGAAGTCACACTCTATAAAAAAATTAAATAACAAACACAGTATGAGAGTTCTTAATCTGCAGATGGCACTGACGATCTAATTTCCTATCTATAGTTTTGCAAGATTTCTCTTTTTCTCAACAATTAAAAGTTGAAAATAAGTTTTCATACCGCCGAAAACCGTTTGAGCGTAATCACACCTGAGTGCAACTTATTTTTCTTTCTTGTGAGCATCACAGATAAAGATGTAAGGTAAGCTCGGAAGCCTTCGCTCACGCATTCCCTGCTCGAACACCAAAATCAGAGCACGACTGTGACGTGAACCTCTGACTTGGTCTGAGCAGGCAGGAGAGGCGACAGCACAGCTGCAAATCTATGACACCGATAACCTCAAAGGAGGCACATTGACACGAGATTTGCTAAATTTGGCACAACTCAACAAATACTCTATTCTCGGATCATGCGCAGTGAACACATTAGCACATTTTACTCACTCCCTTTTGATCTGATTGATTGCTGGCTGCTATTAAGTATCCTCACTCCTATTAACCACTGCTGAATGGGCTGTGTCGTTTATTCCCCGTGCTTGACTGCTTAACCGAAATAAACCTTGGGATAATTGCTATAGGAGTGTACGGGGGTGGCAAATTGAGGTTGTGCAGTGCCCTACAGCCTATTTATAGATGTTCAGCCAACTGCTTTATGAAATAAAGTGAGAGCTAGCTGCTGCAGCTGTGTGGGTGTGGGTGGGAACCTGCAATACGCAACTGTATGTTTGCTCAAATGCGTGCGTTGCGGTGTTTGCATTCATGGAGGTGTGAACTTGCGCGTTGTGCATATCGCACGGACTTCACAAGGTCGAATCTCTCGTGGCGCACGATGCGTTTGCCGCTTTTTGTTCATCTGCGCGCTCTAATGGACGGTCATCCATTGAATAGGTATTCTCCATTCCCGACTCCCAGATTATCAGCGGGCTTCATGACTGACTGAAAAATAAAGAATTTGTCTCTTGCTGAAAATTTAACATTTTTTCATCAGCTCATAAAATCTAAAGTCTGTTTGTGTGAGTGAAGGCTTGCATAGGTGTGCTTGGCATCTCGCAAATCAATATGTCATTTTACATTTGTGAAGGCTAATCCTGAATCAACTGAAAACTCAAAAGCAGCACTTATCGTGGAACTCTATTGTGAACAGTCGATAGTTTATGAACTGGACTGAGTTCCTTTCCTAAGTTGTCCGCAAAGTTTTGCTGCAGGAACATGGCAATAAAACTTTTTTTTTTTTTTTTTTTTTTTTTTTCAAACATAATCCATTTAAAGTGCTATTTCTTTTACAGTAGACGTTAGTGTAGTCGCTGCAGTTGACACATAAGTGGACCGCAACTTGACCGTATCGACTCTGCGTGGTTGGGCGCATTATGTAACCGGAGGAGTAGGTGATCTGTCTCTGCTGTATTCAAGACACGGTCTAGTTTCTTTGTGTGACCTCCATGTGGCTCTGATGACAACCACCCACTCACGCTTCACTTTTAGAAAAAACTCGATGTTCTCAGCGCCAACACATATGCATTAGTCCTACTGTACAAATTCTCCACCTTGAACTATGAACTTCACTGTCTCCACTACATTCACGTCATTATAATCTGATTACCTAAAGAATCCAAGGATATGAATACATTTGTCTACTTACTCGAGTGATCTTGATTTGAAAAATAATAATTACAACATGAGGTACTTGCGCTCAATACTTCTGTATCTTTGTGAATCAGAATGCATTCACATTCTCATGGCCATAAGCGTACCTTGATGTGTGTGGGATTAGTCTTTGGGGCACATATGAGAGTCACATCAGCTTCTTTTCATTAATATAATATCTCTTTCTGAGTTTAATTCATATTTCTGGAAATCTTTGTAGGGATAAGCTTGAACCAATCTCAGGTTCTTGAAGGATCAAGGTAGGTCTATTATTATGAAGAAAGACTAATAATGTGTTCAGACTATTGGTAACCCCCCCCCAACAGGCTACGAGTGATGTTCAATGGAAGCAGGTGACATGATGCGACCTCCTGTGTGATGGCCGTGACAAAGTTTAGCTGGCCTGAACTTTCAACAGCATCTTTGCGACAATGAAGCTGCCCACGCTTGACCGCTTCATATAGCTGTTGCTTGAAGTTTTAACATTCGAGGCAGCAACCATGCCAGCGGCTCTAGACTGTGCTTGAAGGTGTAAAAGTACTTTGAGCTAAATGCTAATGTCTACGTGCTAAGGTAGTGACAAAAACAATGTTAATGTGCTAATGTTGAGCAGGCAATGACTTTCATGATATCTACGTTTTGCATGTTAGCCTGCCAACACTTATTAGCTGAGCCTAATGGGAACACCATTGGTTTTACAAGTCTTTGGTCATACATACATCAAAATATTGACTTGGATTTGAGAGCTCACGTGATCTTGGCGGGCTTTAAGCTATGAACTTGGAACCGAGCACACAGGTGTTTAATCAGTCACCATTCTATGAGGAACTAGCAGCTACAGCCGTGGTTTGGCTGTTTGAAAAACAAAAAAATGAGGTTTGCGTAGCTGCAATAGCATCAGAAGGCCACTGTTGATCTGACAAACGGTTAAACGGACGGTTCGAACATGCCCTTTCACAAACAGTTTCTTGGGTCTTCTTTTCTAGTCGGTTACGCGTCACAAAACATCTTCCATCCGGTGACTAAGGTATTGGAAAAAAGTGAAATTTTGACCTACTGATGGCACCAGAGCAAAAGTCAGGACATCAACAAAGTTCATTCACTCTCTGGAAACCGTTGATATCTGTACAATGTTTCATGATAATCTATCACTTGGTAAGATATCCAGTCTGGACCAAAAGTGGACCAACCAGCCAATAGACGTTGCCATCGCCTCTGGCATGTCTGTAACCACAGTTTCCTTTGAAGGGCCGATCATAACTTCAATTTTAGCTGTCAACGGCAATCCAACAAAACAAAACAAAAAAATGACGAGGGTATTCATGAGAATCAAACATCTAGACACACACAAAAACAAACAACATCAACGATACACACACCAGATGAAATCAAGCATCAAATGAAGGCTCCCAAACATCTGCCCGACTGTCTTCGTTAACTCCCCTGTAAGGTATGCTGAGCAAGACAGTAATGAAAGCGCCTGTTCATCTGACGTTAATTGATCAAGCAGGTCCTGTGGGGACATTTATGTGAACAAAAGGAACAATTGCATTATTCAAGTCTCTTGAAAGGTTGAATCAATTAGTTATGTATCAGGCCCTGTGGTATCAAGGATAAAATAAATGAGAATGGGAATCCTTATATTTTCTCAGACAGACATATGAGATGGTGACACAGCAGATGACTGAGACAGTAAGTACATTAAGTCCATATTGTATGGATGTTATTACTTTAATATTTTTTTTATTGGATTTTGACTTCGAGGGAAAACAACCCATATTATATTTCTAACGCAGACATGGGCACCATCACAACAGAGACATTTCCAAATCTATTTGGCAGGGACTGTTTGACTGTACTGTGTTTCTCCTAAACTGTAGGGGCATAGAACCCCATTTAGGATTAGGGTTTAATGGGGCTTTCGAGGCTGAATCTGCTCTCGACAAGGCAGTTTCCTAGCCGAGCCAAGCACCCCTAGCTAAAACTGCAGGTGATTATGCACGCCTGTCAATTCCATTTAGCCCATGGTTTCCAGACTTCAAAAATGGACATGTAGCCTTCAAGTTTGTGTTTTGCCCCGTCCATTCAGATGCTGGTGTTTATTTACCCAATACAGGACACCAGTGTGTGTCTTGGTAGTGATAAGGAGTAATCTGGAGGGTACACATTTGGCAGAAATCATTGTTGTGCCAGTGATGGTCCATGGCTCAATTTATATTTCATTATGCCCACTCCATGACTGGCATTTTCAAGTTGGGGATATGAAAGGTTGCATGGAGTGACACATCAGCCCTCTGTTCCACAGTTCATTTTCTCGACCATAAACCTGACGCTCCGAGAAATATTTCCAAGAAATCATTGTTTAAGGCGCTAATTTCAGTGACAAGCCTTGAAAATCTTATCGGGGTCCGCTGTTATTTGACATTGCCTTGGGGTGCTGAATATTTAAACAGATCTTTCTCTCTTTGCTGCCAAAAAAGCTTGAGTGGCTCCCACCAAATTAATTTTTATCTCCTCCTGTTGAATGTTAGCTGTCCTTCAAAAATGATCAGGCCAAAGTTCCATTATCGCTGTTTTTTCTGCAACCTGGTGAGTCATATTTCTCTCATCTCTACTTTAAAAAAAAAAAAATGAAAATAAAAAAATCAGGACAGGAGGGCTGGGGAAAGGGCTCGGACCAATACCGCTGCCCACATTGATTTAGACCCAGTATTTTGATATAATGGATGGACTGAGTGCTTTTTCTCAAAGCCAAGTGACCGTTGTGGCAGATGTATGAGGATAGTTAGGTTATATTGTGTACTTTACCTTGGAAAGCTGGGCAGAGGCAGAGTCCTTTATTTAACAAAGAGCAGTGTCTCCGGTGGAGCCTGAAACTTTTTTAAACCTTCGATGATTTAGTTATAACCGCCAACAACTAAATTTAGTTGTCAAGTCATATTCAGAAAAACTTCCTCCACTGCCTCGAACTGCCTTTGTTGCCAATAAATGTAAGATTATTTTAACATCTATCACGACGCGCCGGGGAACAACTGAAGCTTTTAGTGATTTCAGACACATAACTCCTCTACAGCTGTGGTTGTAACGCTCAGGGCGCAGCGATTTGGTTTAATATGCACAACGTAAAGCATGGACCCGATCTTCATCTCCTCCATGTCTTCAGCACCAACATATAATCTGATGATGGAAAATCGATGCCAAAGAAATGACTCCACCCGCGAGTCGCTACGGTGGCATTTTACAGTTGTGCCTTTTTAAGTTAATTCCACGAATATGGCTTTAAGGCTAATTCAACCCCCCCCCCCATATGAAATGTAAACATTATTTGTATTATCTTGGTAGGATCGCAAAGGTATTGACTGAGAAATTGGACCGGAGCTGCTGTGTTTATGCGCAATGATTCAGCGCTGAGGCCTCACTTGTGGTGAGACCTCAGTGCAATCTCACCAAAGCAAAGTAATAATACACAGCCTGAATTAGCCTACAAGAAAACTCTTTACGGTCTCATTTTATCTGATGCCTCAAGAGTGAACTGAAAATGGTAAAAAAAAAAAAAAAAAAAAAAAAAAAAAAAAAAAAAAAAAAGAAGAAAAGTTAAGCATCACGGAGCCCCTACCTTGGTTATATAAGCGCCAACACGTTGGCATCGTTCTAGCGATAGAGGGTGTCTTTCAGAGTCGCTTGAGAGACAATATTCTACAAAGGGAGAAACCGAGATTGTCCAGTCCGAGACCGTGAGGCAGGAGCTTGTCACCTTGTGGAAGGTGCAGAGAGCAGAATTGGGCTAGTAAAAATGAGAAGTGACAGGATATTGATTTGCTTATCGCGGCTGTGCAGACACACAGATGTGAAGGGCAAGAGAAGGGGGGGTGTGGCGGGGTGGCAGTGGTTATCAGGCTTTCACGTCTG
>OMLP01006802.1:3416-18973 GCA_900302685.1 Spondyliosoma cantharus | reverse complement strand
TTTCATATGTCTTGATTCCAGAGTTTTTTGTAGAATATATTATAGTGTGTCCAAGGGCGTAAGTTTGCATAGGGATGGTAGGGACAAGTCACAACCAAAGTTTGGGAAAGACAGAGTTGTCCCTACCAATATTTTGATATATTTTAATCTAACATTTTTTTTTTTTTTTTAACATAATGCATTGAATACAATTTTCGCAAACTCATTCGTAGTATTAAGCATATGTAGAGAACTACTTTTCCGACGTGTCCTCTCATCGCAATCTTCAGTGTAACCTGCAAGGCAACACGTTTAGATATGCTGTCATTTGATTGGCTGAAGGGTTTTCAGCACATGAAGGTATCAAAGCGCCCCTCGTCACCTCTTGTGAAGAAGACGCGCTGTGTGGCAGAGTTGCTGCAAGATGGCTGGACTTACGGTGAGATCAGGTTGTGCTGACGTAAATACACCAGGAAACCATGAAAGTAAATCCTCACATCAGTATTTTGTTTAGTCTCAACATTTTTACCTGCGTTTCTGCTTTGTAGATAGAGAATGCCACCGAAAAAAGAGACATCCGACGCTATTTCACCACCCAGAGAGCAAGAAGTAGCCTAGCTGCTAGCTGTTGTTAGTTAGCTAACTACCCACACAATGCAAGCCTCCTAGCCTCCTAACACTCATTCTACTATGGAAAAGTGTTATGAAGGTGTTAGCGAAGTGAACATGGACAACTTTGTCCCCTCTAGAGTGTCAACCAATGTTGGCAATTACAGGGGTTAAACTAGTGAGTAACTGGCTAGTAACTATGAATCACTCACACAGGAAAAACAGCAGCATGAAGCTACAAATGTAGAGCAGGCTGATGATGAATCAAGAACAGAGTTTCAGGTGAGGTTTTGACAAGATCAATTAGCAATTTTGTTTGGAATAAAGATGGCATGAGCATTGCAGTTCTTTGTTTTAGGATGCCTTGCAGTTGTAACCTATGAATCTCATCATGCTGGTTATTTTGAAAACAAATGTTGGATTTGCATAATTAAAGGTGTCAAGATGTTGTTCTGGGCAGCTGTAGCTCAGTGGGTAGTGCCGTTCAATCAGTGATCGGAAGGTTACTGGTTCGTGGCGGATGGATACCTTCTCAGTGTTTTAAAAATAGCGATTTTTGATGCTAGCTCAGTGCCCTTGCACTCCCATTCAAAATTAACTTGCCCAAAAATGAAACTACAGTAAATCTTAAAAGTGCATCTTTGGTCGTAATTATGCATTTACCCGAAGGTTTGACTCATGTACATTCACAAATAAAGCCTAGGTTGCATTTTGCCGAGTGGTTCACTTTAAGCTACGGAGGCATCAACAAACTGGTAGCGATTGTGTTATGCTTGTTATCATATATTAAACGACAGGAAGTTCTCATTACCCTCAGTTGGAAGTTTGTCTCACACGCCTCCATTTGAAGGCCCATGTAGCTCAAACATTTGACCCTGCCCCTCTATCCAAACAAGAAGCAGGACGGACTACATCTAGCTGTGAACACACAAAATGGAGGGGTGATAGGGGCAAGAGGCGTATTGGAATTGGACCAAAGTTTGCTCTTTATGTGACATTTCATGCTGTGATGATTTCTAGGCTTCATGCAACAGCAGTTCAAAACAAAACTATTCGACTGGCTTCCTGCAAAGAAATTGTCTTCCCACACATGAGGAAAACAAGAATATCAGTCAGACTGCTGTATGCTCAAACAGGGGACACCACCATGATACCGAAAACGATTATAAAGTAGATTCCTTTGCTGGAGCAGAAAAACAATTTTTAATTTAATTTCAGTTGGACCAAAACCTTTTGATAATAATGCTGTTCTTTCACTCTGTCATCTTAAATCACACAGATCTGTGGAACCAAAAAACGGACTCAAGAGGGAGATGTGGGCTTTGCATCGTCAGCATAGTTGGCAGTGAGGAGGCTGGCAGACAAGGCAAACAAATCAGACGGGTATGGAGAGTAGACATGCCAGTCAGAGGACAAACTATACGTAGGTTTGAACCCCTGGAGAGTGTTGCCGTCCTCTACATGTTAGGTGCTAATGGTGGGCCACAACGGCGTCTTGACTGTCCAGAGAACGCTCTGCCAGTTTGGGAAGACGCAGCAGAGAACGACGCCAGCTTCACTGCAGGAGAGATAAATAGACTACTGATGACCCAATTACCTGCAGCTGTGACTGCAGCAGCATGCCAGCTACAGCTGCATGCCAGCCCAGGCAGATGCACCACACCCCACTGCCACCGCCACATGTCATCAGTTTACACTCTTTCTTCTCTGACAAATAGAAAACAATCTTTGATTAACAGGGGACACAAAGAAAGCCTATTAAGTCAAATCCACAATTTTGAGTTCGCTGTCGCTTTAAGAAATTCTGTCTCATGTGTTGGTGAATATATGAAGGCGCTGATTGCCAGACGTCTTTCTAAAGCTGACAGATGCTACTAATTGGCATTGAACCAAAGAGAGTATTTGCCATGCAATTAAGTATAGCTGCAGTTACCCCAAGCTCCTTTTCAAGAAGCAGAGGCAGCAGTTTGGGTCAAAGAGCCATCACAGGGCTCATTTTTCAAAACCTTGATTTCTCATTAAAAAGTCACAAAAAGGCAGAAGTGAAGTGGGAGATGGATTCGGTGCCGCAACACAGGTCACAAGCAGCCTGTAACCACCGAGGCTGGTACATATGCACACAGCCGCCAAGCAACATCAGGACAATACCAGGGATGCCATATGCACACGCACACAATTATACTCTAATAGATTCCTTTTTCCAATTAGCACCCAGCTCTCTCCACTGGGTTAGTACACTAATAAAAGCCAGATTTCAAGCAGTGATTTTTCTGAGTAGCTCAGAACTTTTGAAATCTTTTGTAATACAATACTCACATGTCAGGTGTATGAGACCAATTTAAAAAAAAAATGTATAATTACAAGTTAGGAGAATTTTCCAAAGTTACAATTTAGTTACAGTATTTCATTGCTGAGCCACGGAGGAAGGATATGTGCTTCTGTTATGTTCTCAGGACAAAAGAACAGCAACAAACCCACACTCAACCACGAGGATGTAGATAGCTACTTGATTTGAACGTGGATGTTTCCAGTGAAAAGGCGCAAAAAACCCCTGCCCTGCGCCAAACGGCAAACTATCAGTCAGTATTGGACACTAGTGAATGTTAATTCTGCTGAACAAACAGTTCAGTTTGTGCTATTTGTAATCCGAATGACAGTTTGTGAAAAGTGTCTGAAGAGAGCGGCAGGAATGACATATTTTTGTAGGCTAACCCCTTTGCATCGCCCTGGTTCTTGTGGCAAAAAACCTGTGGGACTTCATTGGGGTTTTGAATTATTGCAGAAAATAACACGACAAACACACATTTTTTTATACTTGCACGTTTTGCTCATCTTGATGATCTTCACAGATCAAAAGGTAAGAAAATCAAGAAGTGAACGCCTGTCAAATTCAAAACAAAACCAGCAGAGCATATTGCCAGTAATCACTAACTGTTGCTATGAGTGGCTTGGTTAGCCAGCTAGCTCAGCCATGCAGCTAGGTGTCCAGACAGTGAATTCGTGGAACTGGGGGTGCGTTGGTGTTCACACAACCAGTACAGGAGCTTTAGACCACGATTGATGGTGGCAAGTTGGCTAGCATGCTAACTTCAGCATATATATCTTTTCAACACAACACATAGATGTCATGTCGTCAGGCTTGTTATTACATTCTGTATCGCGGTCACATGACTTCAACGCCATCCCCACTGAGCGTCCTACTACACCATACTATACAAACTTGACTATTAATTGCTCTTGTACGAGTTATAAAGTTAGCGTTAGAATAGTTTGCAACTAGAGTCCGCTTATAAAGTCCAACTATTGAGTAGATGAGTCTCCTTGTTAGCGTGATTTAAGAAATGGAATTGCTTTATGATTCAGACGTAGGATATTTACAGACAAATTTTATCTCGTAGAACAAGCTTGAAAGTGTCTCAAGCTTGTGTTAACCACAGGCCTTATTTCAGACATCTAACTAAACCCATTCAGAAAACCCCCTGACTTCGAGACAAGTGAGCCTGAAGTGCAAAAATGCTTTTTCGGATTCATTTCATTGGCACTCTATCGTAAGTTAGCACGGGCATTAAGCCTGGCCACCAGGTTACGCCGCGTCCGCCGAAGGATGCGGTCCAAGATTGGAGACAGAGCTTTTGTCTCCCTAAAAATGCACAATTCAAATCTATACATAGTGCAGGAACAGTGCACACACAGTGTCAGTGTCGATACAACTTAGAAGACACAGAATGTGGATGTGTGAAAATCATCCTTCACAATTTCACAGCTCTTTCTCTCACCTCTCTCTCTGTTTTTAGTCACATCTCTCTCTCTCTCGCTCACGCACACAGTGTTATCTTGATGTTCAATTGTTGCATTTATAGGCACTTTAACTCTCTATTGACATTCTCTTTCTTTCAATTCAGTCCGTATCAGCTGGAGTCAAGTGCCAGTCAATTACTGCATATCCTTCACCCCCCCCCCGGAACTCTGCGTCTGCTGTTATCCATATGTGTCGAGGGAAAGTGAGCGAATGGCATTCCCTGACAGCTTGAGCTAAAATAATACTGCAGCGCTAGGTTACATGTAGATTCACACAGTTCGTGTAACGCAAGGCCTGTCAACATGTCCTCATCTGTGTTGCCCTTCCTTTCAACCCCCCCACCTCAGTTCTCTCACTCAGGCGCCATGCCTCTGCATTTTGAAAAATGTTCCGCGTTTAAAAAATATCTCGTTATCAGGGTTGCAGCTCAATAACACACGGCGGCCTGCCTCCGCCTCTCCATACTAATAGACATGATTTAGCCCCCTGCTGTTTGATATTAGACAGCGTCAGTGGATTCACAGACTTTCTTGTACGTGGTACTGCTTTGCTAACGTCTAAATGTGTCCCACAGTTTGGTGAGAGCGCTTCTCCGTTCATTCGATGCACACATCTCACACAGATGCACAAATAAATAATTTCTTCACGCGTTCTCACAGTTTTGGCGTTGACCTTGAGAGGTGTTTGAGAGCAGAGCAGGGCGTGCCTTTAATATTCTTGAAAGCAAAGTGTACCCTCCTCGTAGCTTCTTTATCCTTGGAGGTGGACAGGTTTCTTTTCAGCTTTTTTTTCCCACTTCTCCTCCGTCTTAGTCATGGGCTCCTTCTGAAAGCTCTTGTTAGTTTTCTCTGGTCCTCCACTCTCTACCACTTATTGTGCATAAACCTTTTTCAAGGTAAAGGTCCTCGTACTTTATGAAATAAAACAGCGTGTGTATGTGTGTTTTATCTTTCATTCGGAGGGCCAAGTACAAAGTACTAAAACCTTGTTTTTGTTTCAGCGTTGGCAGGGGTTAAATTGAAGGAGGGTGGTGGTTAGCAGGGGTACGGCTTTGAGTATTTAATGCTCCCCTCCAGTCAAAAATGTGTGTTTTCTTCTTGTTTCGACAGTAGGATATTCAGGCTTCACTGTGCAAAATGATGTAGGTGCACAGTTTGACACTCGAAGGCTGAAAGTGTACTTTTTTTCACTGAAAATCTGATTTTAAAAGGTGGGCATACGAGTGTGATTTCTGACATTACATTAATTTGAAAGTCGCTGTCGGTCCAGTATTCAGCAAACAATATTGTGATGTGGAAACCTGAAGCTAAGTAGGAGACGTCTTTTGTCCAGCAGAAGCAAAAATATGAAAGAAAAGTATTTCCATGTACATTTATTCTAGAATTTTTAATGTAGGAGAAGGAACAAGTGCCATTTCAAGGTTTTATTGTGGTAATGAGGCAAAAAAATGTCAGACACACTGGATCATGTTTTTGTGTGTGTGGAGGGGAGCATTTCTCTTTATTTAAAGACACTGCAATAAAACTACTTGAAAATTATCCAAATTGGACCTGTTGTTGAAGAATATTTCTGAGTTTGCTGACAACAATTTGCTCAGATTTTTTTGGATAAAATTTAAAAGCTGCCTGTGTAGAAATGATTGGGATATTGTAATAATTCTTACACAAAACATACAACAGATGTAGGTCTATATGAAAAACTAGATGCAGGCAATTCAAGTATAGATTTCTGAGTTTATTACGTGCACTTGAATGCACCATGAAGTCCCTTCTGGTGCCCTTATACCTTGGGGTGGGGGCTGCGCAATATATTGTTTCAGCACTGACATCTCATTGGGCATCGCACAACAGTCACATTGCAGACGAGCAATGTCAGGTACTGTGAGGGAAAATAACTCAGCTCCTCCACGTTTTAGGTTTTTATTTTGCTGTTTTTTGCAGCATTTAAGCTGAACGTTAAGATTGCAGTTGAGATATACTAACAGTGTTGCCACCTAACGCTGCCAAACATGACGTCATATGAACAGCCGAGCAGAACACACAGATATTCCAATATCAGTTATTTCTAATACCTTGCATCCTTGGTGTAGACCTTTTGTGCCATGGTTCACTCCTGGACAAGCTCAACCCAATTCAAAACCTGAATGTTGTGGATGAACAAAAAATATTCATATAAAATTGAAAACTGGATTCTCAGTGTGGAGTGTTATCCCGTGACTCATTGTTGTACTTGTATTTTACTTTATCCGTACAGAGAAAACATTCTTGTTACACTCTGACTTGTGCATGTCGTCTGTTCAGGTCTTCTCACTAATTGCTTTTTTTTGGAGCTTGTTGCGTTGGGCGGGTGACCCTGACCCAGCTTTCATTTCACGGTGACATTCTCAACCAGATGTAACATCGTTTTTTTAATAATCTGAGCTCCACTTATCAAAGAACTGAAAAAAGGATTTATAGTTTCAGGTGATTATCCTGTTGAATGCTTAGCTGCCCGGATCATAAGCATAACAATACAACCAAGGCCAGGAGTTTTTCACCACTCATGCCATATGTCATTAAAAAGCTTTGACACTTAGACACAATGTTGTATAATTCACAAATATTTAATACTATGAGTCTATATTCTCATAAAAACTGGGCCCAGCGTTTTGTTTTTTCAGCAACCTCTGGCACAAGAATTTCCTTTGGGATTAATAAGCATCTTTAATTTATTTTATCTTATGCCTGCCCTAGAGCCTACAACAGCCAATACGTGTTGTGCAGACAGTATACTATACACTCACTCGCACACGACCGAAGTGGGGGAAAACATAACAGGGGAAGACAAGCACTTAAATACACTGGGAGTGATCGCTCATTGAACACAGGTGAGCGAGGAAAAAACAGACAAAAGCCCTATTCGCACTGGACTAGTATTTCCTGGGGACCTCTAGTAATTTGTAATAATTGCGGAGGGCATCTGTGATCTTAATCCCGTGCGAATCTGCCATGTCCGTAATTTGTAAAGTAAAAATTCCACCGCAAATGACCTACCATATTTCGCCAAATACAGAGGTCATGTGATAATATTAGTCCCGTGCAAATCTGCATCTCTGTGATTTGGGATCGTTTTTTGTTCTTAAGGTTTTTTGTATTTTCCCGCGCCTTTTTCCCTGTCGAGAATTATGGAGGCTGCGTTGGCAATTATAAATGAAAGTTTTGAGAGCATTTTGGGTGCAAATTCAGGAGGCTCATCAGAAGAGCGAAATTGCGAAAGATGATTAGATGGATTACATGCATGGCAGCATGCGGTAAGGAACATTTTTCTATGTTTCAACAGGCTCACCAGTTATTATATTAAAAATATCCATATCTAACCATTGTGCTGCTCCAACGAGGGCTCCGGTGCGATCGATCAGGGGCATAATGTCAGTAAATTCGAGTTAAAACACAGACTTCGCTTATCCCGTGCGAATGCGCCGCACGAAACACAGACGTGGTGGGATCATTTCTAAATCACTTGAGGTCCCCAGGTAATACTAGGCCCATGCGAATAGGGCTAAAGAGAGGAGGGAATCACCTAGACTAAATACACAGGAGGATAATCAGGGACAGGTGAGGCTAATTAGGACAATTACAAGTGAGGGAAATCAAGACAAAGGGCAGGAAGTAACACAACACGACACATGAGGACGAGCCTTACAAAATAAAACGGGGAAACAATAAACCAATAGCCCCGACCATGACAAGAGACACATCATGTGGCCAATGAGTTTTCAAATCCAACATTATACAGTTCATCTCAGTTTCTGAGGCCTAAACATAGAAATGATGCAAGTTTATGTAGTTTTACTGTTTTGTACAGGCTGTCTTGGGCGTAGCATCGTGTTTACCACACAAACACTACAGTGGCATCAATCTTCTCATCTTACACTCAGCGAGAAAGTAAAATTGCGATATATTTCCCCAAATGTTTAAAGTTTTCCGTTAAGAACCCTGTTATCAGCCTGGTTTGATTGATCGAGGGAAAAAAAAGGACCGCGCAGTTATAATTAGAAGAATATACTCCGGTTTGGCAACACAACATACTGACTGAATCAGTTCCTTTCTCTACTTCCAAACGTTTAGCCTCCAAAAACTCAATGCACTCGCAGACAATGGTGTGTAGTCGAGAAAAACACACACCACGAGGTCCAACCTCCACCGAAAACATTTTCTCATAATTGGTCATCAATTAATTCATTATTTACCGGATTTTGCTGGGAGCCAAGGCAATTTCTGGAGCATGTTCTGAGGGCTTATAGATTTGTTTGTGTGCGTGTACGTGTTTAATATGCATATTTGTGCGTCTGTCAGGAGGAAGCGGGGGGATGCAAAGGAGGAAGAAGAAATAAAGGATAACATCTGGTGTATCACATCTGCCCCGGGCCTGCTCACCATGGGGAATCATTAGAGGAATCACACGCGCACACACACAAACACAAACACAAGCACACTCACGAGTCACTGACAGAGTCCTTCATAAGATATAAAAGATGGACTGATGGATGGATGGATGGATGGGTGAAAAATTTCACACGTGCACACGCACAGACCAATATCATGCACGCCTGCTGAGACCGATGTGTCGCTTTGCGCATTTCCATGCAGCCACGAGCTATACGATCAATATCAACCGCGCCTGCTTTGATGTACAAGCCCTCATTCCCGGCGACTCCCTCCCCGCTTTGTCTCACAATAATCTCGATGACTGGGAGACTGATAGAACACGGTCGGGCGTCTGTGTGCGTGTCTGTTCCCGCGTGTTTGTCTCTGTGTTTGAGAGTGCAGATGATTGTGTTTGTGTAGATGGGTTTGTACTCGGAGCTGAGACATTTGCTCATTTGCGGTGTGACTGGCTGATTGCACAATGAGGCTGGAGTTCGGCAACATCAAAGGCCCGAGACAAAACCTAATGGCGGTCCTTTCATCACCGCTTATCGTTGTTTTACTTAATTGCTTCATCGCGGGGGGTTGTGTGTGTTTACTATATGGACTGACGTACGTCGCTGATAAATGCCATCTTGCTCCTCTGCTTTTCTTTAACCAGACAAGCGGATGTAGGACATGGCTCCATCTGCAGACACTTGCAGTCACACAGTGCTTGAGTGCCCGTCATCAGAACTCGATGTGTTGGCCTCGGATAGGTCTATCGAATCCTGTCTCAAACCCGTACACAGCCATTATGCAAATATATACAGATAAAATGGTGTTATCAAAGCCCACAACAGTAGCGCATTAATATGTGATGCAGTTCTGGCTTGATTAAGATAAATTTGAAAATATATGGTATGCATTATTGTCGGGAGATAATTTAGGTTTACACGCCTTCTGACTGAGATGCACATATATAAACAGAAGCAGCGCATTGAAATTTAAAGACAGTTAATCAAAGCCAAGCCACATAACCTGAGCAGCGGCAAACAAGAAAGAACCTCTCAGCTAAGACAAACAGACAAACACAGAATGAGAAAAAGTTCACAAAGTCTGTATTATCTTACCCGACTTGTACCAAAGCAAACCAGGAGACCATTTGATTCAGCCTGAATTAATAGGTGGATTTAATTGTGATACTGTTGGACTCCGCTCTGATCTTATGTGACGAAATCGGATGATGATGACTCAACACGCAAATTAGGATGTAAAATAGCAAAACTAATACAAATCTCACCGGAGAAGAATAGAGAGTTTATGATTCATGATTAGCTAATCAGTGGCTATTGTGATATCTTGATTGCTTAAATGATTTGCGGTTATGTGCTTTGGACTCAAAAAAAGCAATTTGAATACATCCCTTTTGTCATTTTAACTACTTCCTGACATTTAATGGACAAAACAATAAATAGAAAATTCTTTCCCAATTATTCAGTAATAAAAATAATTCTTGACACTTAAAACAAATATAATATATTTTTTTAAATTAACAATGGACCTAATGAGAACAAATATGAAAGAGGTCTCTCGTGATGAAAAACCCACAGAGATTAATCATCTAACCCTACAGTCCTTTTAGCAGCACACTACCGACCCAGCAGACAAACAAAGTTAGCAACGATGGTAAAGGTATGGCGGCGTTAAGTAGGTGAAAAGAGTCAGATGTTTCCCTGAAAGTGGAGGATGGAGCTGAACAGATTTAGGTATGCAGGGTGGACACATGAAACGTAACTTCAGAGGAACGCCAGTGTTTCCCTGTCTCTGCTGGATATGTAGACAGACACCTGTTTGCTTTATTGTTTTGTCTATCAAATGTTAGAAGTGTTACGGACAGATCAGACATTCCCCGAGGTCCTGGCGTAAACAGGGATTTCTCAAGATCTAGGTCACAGGTAATCAGAAGCTATCGGGTGCCTCTGTGATGTTCTCCCTCAGCTGGCTGCAATCAGTCAGCTGGGAGACTACATAAGAGGGTTGTAGTTCCCCTGCTCAGGTTGGTTGTGTGTTTTTCAGGGAGTCAACACCATCAGTTGGCTCTCTGCGTTTTCTGTCTGGGGTGACACTTCCGAAACTGTTTTTGCTGTCATGGGTCTCTGGTCTCTAATTGGAAGAGCTTACCTGAGAGGTTCTACTTTGTGAGAACACTGAACTGTCTGCCACATTAGAGATTAGATATTATACTCAAATAAAGCCTAGACTGATTGTCAACTTTTGATCCGGAGGATATTGAACTTATGTCTCCCTGATATGTCTCAGACTTGGGAAAGTCCAAAGTTTTGGGTTGCATTTAAAAGAAAACTGTCTCAGACTGATGCAGCAAGTTAATAATACCCTTTTTGCATTAAATGTACTTTTGTATGTACAGATGCTGATACAAATAATTTAAAGAGATTGAACGCAGCTGGTGAAAAATTTCCAGGTTGATTATGACTTGAACTTACCGTATAATAATAAGAAATTAATACTCATCATTCTTTGACACGTCAAAAAAAATTTGGTCGCACTTTATTTTACAGTACCTTAATAAGATGTGACAAGCCATACTCTGTATCAAATTAGACAAAAACAATTTGCCAACAAGAAGTAACAAGCCGCACTTTGTCTCAAATTAGACAACTAGAAATAATGTAATCTTTATTAGACTGTAAACAAGAAAAGTTATACTGTAATTAGACACCATATAGCCTACCAAATTATGCTGTAATCAGAAACCGCATATAAAGTCTTATTACTTAAAATATAGGCTACTATACTTAGACACTATTATACTATTATATAAATCAGAGATCACTTAACAAGCTTAATGAACTTGTTACACATTCGTCTAATTAAGCTATAGACCGATGTTGGTAATATTAAATGCATAATTTGGTAGTGAGGGTAGAATAGCGTCTAACTAGCTATTTTGTATCTGATATGGCATTGTGTGCGATTTCTAATTAGACTAACATCTTGTAAAATGGTGTCTAATAATGTATTAGGATCTCCGATTTGGTTTGTAATTACAGTATAATTTGGTATAATAGTGTCTAAGTATAGTAGCCTATATTTTAATTAATAAGACTTTATTATGCAGTTTCTGATTACAGCAAAATTTGGGTAGGCTATATAGTGTCTAATTACAGTATAACTTTTCTTGTTTACTGTCTAATTAAGATTACATTATTTCTAGTTGTCTAATTTGATGCAAAGTGCGGCTTGTTACATCTTATTAGCGTATTGTTTTTGTCTAATTTATACAAAGTACGGCCTGTTACGTCTTATTGGCGTCTTGTTTTTGTCTAATTTCATAAAAAACTACGGCCTGGATGGGCCTTTTTTTGTTACTGTTGAGGTATAGGCTTTGTATTGTCCTTGAATCCACATATAATCACTTCAGTTGGCACGATACAGTTTGATCATATAAAATGTGTAACCTTTGAGGAAATTTTGTTAAAATCCTCCCCCTGCTGCCTTCATGCTGTGCCAACAGAATTTTTTTTTTTTTTTTAAAAAGATTTTTGACTGCATGGCATCAGATTTATTCTGGAATTAGTCATCCCCTCTCTGCTACCCTGTTATTTACTATGGACCCTGAAAGAGGAAAGGTATTAAACCACTCCTAAATAATGATTAGACATCTCACTAATTAACAGCTACAGGCCCGTAACAAACCTCACATCTAAGTCAGTCAAGTTAAATCCCTGAAAAGATTGTTTTTTTTATTTTTAAAAAAATTTTTTTTTACGGTTTTGATGTTTTGCAGTCAGGATTTTGACCACCTCACAGCGCACAGAGCGCAAAAGTTGTTGTTTTTTAGAGTCATTAGATCTCACAGCTGCATTTGACAAGGTCGACCAAATATTATTACACAAACCAGAAAAAAAAATTGGCTGGAAAGGACAGGGACTGCAATTGTACTTTGTGTGGATTGGTAATTACATAAGTGAGAGTACAAAAATGTCATGTCCCACAAGGCTCCATAATTGGGCCAGAGATGCCACAAATCTTTTTTTGTGTTCTGTCATTTGTTGTATGCTTTGTCGGTCCGCTTGGAGCACTGCATAACTATATCCATATAACCATTCAAAGCATGTACTGTGTTATTATCAGTCCTTTGTCTATTAGTATTCGGTATCTGACTTCATCAGTTTTTTTTTTTTTTTTTGTCTTTCTTTTTTTTACAGTACACACTACAGTAACTAAACTACAGTTTACCCACCTCTGTATGTACGACACATCCAGTGTAATGGTAACCTATTAATCCTATAATGTTACATAGTCAACAGTAAACATGCAGCCAGCCTGTCGCTCATGTTAACCTGGTCTCCCAGTTTAATGTCAGCCAGCAGATGGTGGCAGCAGAACGTGGACTACTAAATTACCTGACCATTTTTACACTCATGGCAAAGCTAGCACTATGTAAACGAGGTTGACGAGCAAATCCTCATCTTTTCAAAATATTCATCTATTCAAGCAAGCTAACGTTGGATAGCTAATCATGCTGAGCTAACCATCCATAGATGCTAACATTAACTTTCACAATGGACTAACTTACCTATCCGGGCGTGTTTTCTGATTCCTGATAAAGTTTGATGCGGTTGAAACCAGCGTCCTTTATTTTGCTTACACAGACGATGCATTTGGTGAGTCTTTTGTCTGGGCCTTGTGTTAAGTCTTTTTGGCCAAAGGTGATGACAAATGCCACAGCCACAGCCACACACGTCATCATCATCTGTGGGAGGGAGGTAATGACAGTCAGGTTGCCAGACTTAAAACAAAGATCGTTCGAGTTCGAGTGCTTTCGGGCCGCTCGGTGTGAACAAATGCCTCAGACTGCTCCACCCATGAGTTGTTTGTGAGTACAGACATTCATGACAAAGATATAAGCTCGACAACACGCACTTTTGGACGATTTATTGACAGTTGAGCAGGGTGATCGGAATGTTTTTCCTAGTTAGCGGACATGGCCGAGCACTTCTGTCCAGACGGGATTCGCAAACCACACCTCCCAAGAAGATTCTCACCCGACTGGCCAATAGGAACGTGGCCCCGCCCATAACATTATTTTCACAGCAAGAGCAAAATCCTGACACGAGAGCAAGACATTGCATCAAGAGCAAAGACTTAGGTTTTGAGAGAGAGAAGAAAAACGTTTTGAGAGAAACACATTTATTGGGGGGGGGAAAAGGTTTTCACACTGATAGCAAAAAAATATATATTTGAGAGTTAAAAAAAAGTATTTTGAGAGTGATTTTTTTTTCTCAGAAATAATAAAAAAAAAATTAAATTCATATTTTTTATTTTCTATGAGAAAATACTTTTTTTAGTCTCAAATATTATTATTTTTTGCTATTGGTATGAAAACTTTTTCTCTCAAACATTTTTTTTTTCTCTCAGATCATTTATTTTCTTGCATGTAATAAAGACACAAATCTAACTCCATAGAACAACAGCAACAAATCAGTGATTGGACCAATTGTGCCAATTTTTTTTTTTCCAAGTTATTCAAAGACATAACTGAAATCACTGTATTCTGACCCAAAGAAGGAGTCAGTGCTACACTTCAGTCACCAATGTCTCGGAGCGGTTTTGGACTGCTGAATTGAATTTAATATCAATCAAGACCATTACAAAATCAGCTTTAAGAATATGTCAAGAATAGGGCTAATCTCTTATTAGACAAAGTCTACATAGATTACGTTTTATTAGCAGGATTTAGCAAAATGTGTCCATGCGTTTTACCTTCAGTAGTATCTGTCAACTACTGTAATGCTGTCTTTACAGGTCTGTTAAAAACAGGATCAGACAGCTGCAGCTAATTCAGAAGACCCATGTCATATAAATGCTACTCTCAGTTTATAAAGGACTGAGTGATCTGTAGCTCTGTTACATTCTGCCCCCTCAGATCTTCTCGACAGGACTGTTTACTGGCCCTTGAGTCAAACCTGAACACAGAGGTTGCAAAACCTCACACCTGCTCCGACTATCAGCTCTTTGAATTCAACGCTTAAGACTTTTTTGTTTGCCATTGTATTTAAATTATTAAATTTGAGATTTATTCATATCATGCACCGCCAGTAGCTCCACTGCATTTTTTACTCTTTAATCTGTGTTATTAAATTTGATTTTAATCTTCTATTTTGCTTTTTAATCTTTATAAATCCTATTTTTGTGTGCCTTTTTTTTCCATTGCCTTGTGTGTCTTCTATATCTTGCCTTAATTCCTTTATGTCTGATGTACAGTGCTTTAGAAATGCCACAGCGAAAGGTGCTGCACAAACAACTTCCTCTTGTATTTTTTTGATACGCACCACAGATCTCCGAGCTGGCGCAACTTTAATCTGGAGGATCTTTTTAATAACATACACTTTTAATCATACTGTATTAATGATGAACTGATCCAGCACCATTGCTTTTTAATTGAATTATCCAAGTCAGATCTTCTTTGTTGTGCTGCACAAAATATAAAATTGAATTGCTTTCTACCTTTTTTGGGGTAGTCCAGCCTCCTCTGTGGGAGACGGATGCCATTCACGGATGTCTCACCGGTGACTGCTATTCTGTCATTTTTAGATGACACCGAAGTGACATTCCGCCCCCCTCCTGTGGCACCAGTTTCTCTTTTGTGTGCTGCAACCTTTTATTTTTTTTGTCATCACTTTAAGGCAAAGCCATTTTTTCTTCACCTTTTTTCCACAGTTCCTCAAATGGGTGACAGTTTGTACCCCCCCCCCCCC
>OMLP01006797.1:3772-14103 GCA_900302685.1 Spondyliosoma cantharus | reverse complement strand
CCGTGGCTATGTGAGTCTATCTCGCCGCCCAAGCCAGTTTTTTGACCCTGGCTATGTGAGTCTACCTCCCCCTCCACAGTTCCAGGGAGGTGACTTGAGCAAATATGAACAGAACGCAGAGTATGGCAACTCAGAATCTGAGACGGAAGAGCAAGGCTTCCTACCAGGACCACCACCACCACCTCCGTTTCTCCCTCCAGGCTCTCCACAGTTCAAGGGAGGTGAATTGAGCAAATACGAACAGAACGCAGAGTATGGTGGCTCAGAATCTGAGACGGAAGAGCAAGGCTTCCTACAAGGCCCACTACGTCCTTTTGCTCCAGCTTTGCCAAGAGACTCGCCTGACTTTCGGCCACCAGGCCTGGGCATCGGTTTCCCTAGGCCTCCTTACCCCTTTCCTTATGACTACAGGTTCCTGACTGGCCAGTATCCTCCAGGCACTATCACTCACACCAGCAGCAGCTTTGAACAGGGGGGAGACTCGTATGAAGACGCTCACTACATAAGAGACTACTCTTCTGCCAGCCCTGGTATTGAGCAGGTTAAGGTGTGTCCACCTGGTTTTGAGGTCCCTCAGAACGTCCAGCAGCCCAGCCAACCTGTGAAGCAAAGCAGTGGAAGCACTAGCTATGCTCCGCCTGGTGCAGCGACTGGCTACAACTGGGCCTATGCAGGACCAAATGGCTACACTGCATAGACGGTACGTCTCTTGGCAATCAAAATGTTGAAGCTTTAGACTGATGTGATTTTTAAACTTATTTCCTGTCTTTCAGGGTGACCAGTGAAGCCATGCAGCCTTTATCTTGAAACCAATAAAAAAAATCTTAACCTCATGTTTGCCCTGGCTTTGCATGTTTTGTGAGTAAGGCAGTCTAAAGATGTGCTTAAAAGGTTAAACTTCATGACGATGAGTAAAGTGGGTATTGCATTAGTAACGAGTCCTAAAACCTAATCCGTAAGCACACACTTGGCAGTTCCCTTGTCTGGAAGACTGGAGTTTTGGTTGACTGCTTTGCTTTCTGACTACCACAGGCTTGATTACATGTGGTGGTCTGAAAAGCAGCACTTACTAAAAAGTGGTTAAATGAGACTTCAGAAGTTTGTCTGACATGAACATCTAACTTTCACAGATTTTAGTTGCAAGTGCTCAAACTTGGACAATTTTTAGAAAATATCACTGGTCAGTTTAACCTCGCATTAGCTTTTTGTGACTTCTGCTGCAAAGTGGTTATCTCAATAGCTTGCTGAACCAAACCTGTCAGTTTAAACTCAAATTTGGCAATCCAATTGGCCTCAAGGAACTTGTGGCCTTCAAAAAATGTCTACAACAGCAGTTTATTTCTAGTGTACTGAAGTCAAAAGGGCGACGCCTGTGTCCGCACTTCATGGTGCATGAAATCATAAATGCCTGCTTCAACAGCTGACCTTGGGTTCACAAATATCATGCCCCCGCCAAGTATGACGCTTGTAAATGGTATCTTACAATTGAACATGTTTGCCTAATATGCTGACTTGTCAAATGTGTCCATTCTAATAATGGCTACACTCCATTAGGAGAGCTAGTTTGCATGGCTTTCACAACTCTGCTTTTCCTGTCAAGACAAATCAGAAGCTGCTTACAGAAAACACCTGACGTTACTACATGCAGTAGATCTTTAGAATAGTCTTATGAAATCTGCAGCTTTCCTTTTCATAGCTCTTAGCCCCCCTGTGATGGCTGATTACGGAATCAGGATGTGGGAGCGTTGCACTTCAGCATCACACGTCTGCCACTTATCCATCTTCTGATGCAATTTACACTTTGAAAATGTATGGCTTTTATTTAAACACATCTGGGGGGAGGTGGTGTGCTGCTAAAGTTTTCCTTTACGAGACGGTGAGTTAGGTCGCATTCATAAACAAATCCCGACGCCGTGATCTATAGTTTGGTTTGAGCCGTGTCTCAAAACAAGAGTGAATCAATAGCCAATCTGTTACAGTGACACTGCCTGATGTCATTAATGGACAGTGGGCATCCTAATTCACATAACAAATCACCTCTGAAAGACTCTCCATTGATCTTTAATTAGAAGCAGCTGTTAATCACCTTTATGACTCTCCTCAGTGGCACCATAATGGTTTCTGCAGTGAAGCCACAGCGAAGTCTGTTCCAGCTAAAGAACAGCAGCATCAGCAGGGTGTGTTTACTGTCGGTGTTTATGCGCCGCACACCGCACGCTGTTAATGGACCCACTCGGGTTTTTTAGAATACTTAGAATATTCTATAATTTGATGATTTTTATTCAACTTATGCCTGAATGAACAAGAGAATTAAAGAGTCCTCGTCTCTAACCTCGCCACTGTAACGACCTGAAAGTCCTCTTTTTTTTTTTCTAATGGTCTTTTCAGGCGTAGGGACAAACAATGACCCACAGGAGAGAAATGGCAATTACCTCTAGTAAGGTGCCCACTTCACACACCTGTCACAACACAGATGAACCCATCATAAAGGCCGGTGGAGAGGGGACAAAAACGAGGGAGTTCTCCCTCGGTGACCCTTCAGCTTTCATAGTCTCCCCTCTTTTTCAGCTCAACTATTAAGACATAAAGGGGTCAGTCCCCAGACAGCTCCATCCTTTATCCCTCGCTCACACACTCATCTCTGACATTAACCCTTGCCGTGTTCTCTCATTGGTTGCAACTGAGCATCAAGGTTTTTCTATTCAGATGAACTGGCTGCTTCCAGATTTCGTTTCTTTTCTGTTTGTGAGTTTCCCGCGACTGTCTCTCGGTATGAACACACGCAATTATGCTCAAATCATAAAAAAAACTGAACTTTGGTTTGAGATTTACAAATCACCTAATCGTTTGAGTGATCTTAAGCAGTGCTCCGAAACATATTGCACGAGGCACAGCAAAAAAAAAAAATTAAAAATGAATATACATTTTGCCATATGTTGCGATTTTGGCATCTGGCGTCCTCCTGTGCGAGTTGATGTGAAGGTGGGATCTGGTTTGACTTAGCCATGTGGCAAATATAGACCTAAACAAACATGTATTTCAGACATCTGGCTGTTAAAAAAAAAAAAAAAAACTAGCTAAAAGCTATATGAGGAAATAATTTGCTGGTAAAATTCATAGATCTTCACACTCGAGTGTTTTACGGCTCCTTTCTTAAGATGATGAAACAGAAATCAAATCCCACGGGGCAAAAGATCTGAGTTTTATTTACAGTCACTCACATCAGCGCGATTTCCTTTCATGAGATTTGGTCATTTATTGTCAAATATACTTATTTATCTGTCTAACCCGCACACACTCAAATTGAAGTGCACAAAGAACAGCGAATCCTTTATTCTCTGCAAAGAATCCTCACATTTGAATACCTTTGTGGCATGAAAACCATATCATTAAGTGCACCGCGGAGATAGAGGAGGCATCAGATTCCATTACCGTGTACAACTGCTTAACTCTGACTCTCTCTTTTCCCCCAGAATAGGCAGGATGTGTACAGACCAGTGTTAAAAATCTACCCCCAGCCGTTGCAAACGGCCCAATTGCCTTGTGATTAACGCACAATAAAAGAATGTGATGGCTTAAAGAAGCAGCAGGAAAAGCTGCCCAGTGAAAGATGGGTGTATGGCGCACTCTATAATTAAGCCAGTCTGCACTTGATGAAAGTAGATCACACTGGCGGGCCACGGCTTCACAGCCAGTTTGTTTTTACGACATAATTACAGTCCAAATCAAATGAGAAGATTTAATATTGCACCACGACAAGCATGTGCCCAATGCCAACAATGACACTGACCCCCCTGAGGCAAGGTGTGCATGTGTGTGTGTGTGTGTGTGTGTGGGGAGGTGCAGGTTGGGCGTCAGGAAGCCGACAGGAGAGAATCTTCCCCGCGGTAGCTATCTACCTGCGTCTGGGTCCACCTGGGAGGTCTGACACCAATGGAATTACGCTGACAGTGGGACGGAGCAGTAAGAAGAGGAGTTTGTGGAGAAAAAAAAAAGGGGGGAGGGGAGGGAAGGGAGAAGGATCTATGAGGAGAGAAAGTTTATCTGGAAGGAATCAATCCAGCAGAAGGGAGCGAAAATGGAGAACAAAGGAGCTGAGAAATGAAAATAGATACGAGCGAAGAGGTTGTGACAGTCGCAGCGAGTGATGAAGAGAGTGAGAGAAAAGAGAGAGGGAAGCAGCAGACTTAAATATGCAGACGGGGTGGAGGGTGTGGCTGGAGCGCAGTGATAAATAAATGTTTTCCTTGACTGCTTCTCCGTGGCGAGGTGACGGCCCACGTTTAGGAGGGCCTGTGCAGTCACGACCCGCTGAGTTGTTGCGGTGATAAAAACAGGACCAGCTGAAGCCAAATCGGTGTTAAAGTGGATCACATCAGGTGTCGAGTCCACTGACTCCTCCCAGCTGTGCAGAAAGGTCTCAGGAAATGCAGGAAATTCTAATGTCTGATTATCAAACAATGGATTCCAGTTGTCTTATAGTGAAGGAATTGTCTGAATATAAGGGGAGGAAATTATAGCGACCATAAGTTGTCATCTCTGTTTTGAGATGAGTGCCGTTTTGATGCTTGACGACACGGCTGTGCCGTAAACGACCAAAACCTCCCACTGAGTGGCTTCAGTGTTTTTCCTCCCTCTGAAAAAGTCTGCATTTCCTGTCCTTTAGTTACACGCTCAACACGACCACAAAGCCTTTGTTCCTCCGGGTCAGATTCTCCCAGAAGAGACAATTTTCCCCAGCCACAGCTGTTGAGTGACCACGCTCGACCACACTGCTCTATGTCTCCTGACCACCCTTCTAAATTGCTCTCCCTGCTCTCCCTCCATCTAGTCTTCCCTCCCTTTTTCCCCCCATTTTTTTCCCAAGAGCAGCCAGCTGGGCCGGATTTACTCTGGTCTCTGTGTCGCAGGGCGAAGCCCGGTCTGCTCGCTGGGCGGGCAGCGTCATTTGACTGGGTACCGGTCAGGACCGGTAGATTAGTAACTGGATATCTACAGAGAGGCCAGTGGGGCCTGAGCCCTGTGATCCAGTGGAAAGCAGGGTCTCTGCGGTGGCCTTGTGGCTCTGTGTGGCCCAGGACGTGAACCGCAATCCCTGCTGACACCCTGTTCCCCGAGGACGTGGTTTTACTCCAAACCATGATTTCCCATCTCCCGCTTTGCGACTCACTGTCTGTGACTATAGGGCCTCTGCCCAGCGCTCTCTGGTGAAGAGGATACGGCACCTCCTCACCGCTGGCGCTTGAGGCAACTTTTCTCCCACAGAGCCGGGCACACGGGAGGGCGCCTTCTCCTCGACAAGCTTAAAAGGGAGTTCTGTAACCTCATGTCACATGTGAACTGCACATGATGTGCTGGTGGCAGAGAAGTGGCCAGAATGGGTCCCTGAGCACACATTTGTGTGGCTGCTGATTATACAGAGTAGCCCTTTAAAAAAATAGACACTTCAGTATGGCCGTAAGGTTTCTGCCAAAATAGGTTGTGTAATAAGACGCTTGAGGTTGTAATGTGATTTGCAATTGTGCAGGACAAATAAACAACTTTGTTCTCTGGCATGACAGTTTGATAAGTAAAATATGTATAATGTCATGAAAATTACATCCTGTAACTGCTTTAAATAGATACATGAGAAGTGGGAGATAAACTGAGCCGAGATCATTTGACATTATGAGCTTTTAATCAGTTTTTTTTTTTACCTTTCCATGAATCGTGAAAAACATGTGCGGCCACTAATCATTCGCAGAAAGTCGTGCCATTCCAATTGTTATGTCAATAAGCGCTGCCATTGCTGGGATAAGAGCTGTGGGAAATGTGACATCTTCTCGACATGCACATTTCTGCTGACCAGAAGACCAAAATCATCAACATGGCACCCAGATGTCAGCCTCCAGGCACAAACACACACACACACACACACACAGTTGGGAAAAGTCACAATAAGATCCCTCCTGCAGACACCAAAGGCCTCCGAACGTCTTCTGTGCGAAGCAATTTGTAGCTGCACGTTTGATTACGCTCAGTTAGATTTTGACACAATGGTTTTATTTTTACACTGAATCTTGCATAATGTTAAAACAGCGAGATGCTTCGCGGGTCGCCGCGTGTGACGAACGCTGGCAGGCGCGCGAATTTTCTTTCTCCCGATTTCACTTTTCCTCTCACAAACCGAGCCTTTTCTTTTCATTTCTTCTCCTCTATCTCCCCTCTATTGTTGTGTCTCTCCTCTCTGTCCTTACACCCTTTCTCTCCACGAGCGATCACGCACACACACACACACACACACACACACTCACACACTGTACATGCATTATTTCTGTTGCGGCATCCAATGGCCTGCAGGCTCAAGCGAGGACAGGCTTGACTGCTGTTGGCCTGATATCAAGAAATACCTGATGAGTCCCCACACTCATGCCAGGACTCATTTATCAAGCATGAGACTGTCAACAGCTATCCTCAGATATAAAAACCTGTGAGTCACATTCTCGTTTGTATTGTTTTCTAAGAACAAGGGAGTTGCGCTGGCAGTCCTCTGTGTGCTAGTATGGTGGCGCAAAAAAAACAACAAGAAAAAGCGAGAAGTGAAATATTATTTATCAGATTCACATTCAGTTCCTTCTTCATCTTTATTCGTCTCGTCTTGCCCCGAGAACGTTTGGCCAAATAGCTGCGAGCGAGCAAGATTCCTCACTGACATCATGATGGGTATTTCATACCCTGAGAAAACAACTCAGACACCTTTAGACATCGCACCAAGAGCCGTCACACATCCACTGCGGGTTTGCGTTCCTTCTGACGACTGCAGAGCGCCGAGTGTTGGAAGAGTGTGACTTTGTAGTGCTGATTAAAAACATCATTAAGGTGTGAACGCAATTTAGAGGGGAATTTATCCCCAAACATCATTTAATAACTATTAAATAAAACATGAATTTTAATTTGGTGGAGCCTTAAACCGCCACTAGTTCACACAAGACAGCGTCCGGGTGCTTTTAAAGTTCATATATAGGTACAGATGTGTATTTAGATGCCTTCAGAGCAAAACAAGATGCAGGATGAACTTGTTTTCTATCCTTGTTTTAGTTGACTTCTTCTTCGTCATCTTGCTGTTTATATAAGAAGAAGATAAGTATGTCTTTTCACGTTCTCTGCTATCTTAAATAAAGCTCTAGCACTCTAAAATCTACAATCACAGAAACTGAATATAACTGGAAACATGTTAGCTTTTGTTTAGTTTGTAAATACTTTGTATAGTTGGCATGTCTTGTCAGGTTCACACCCTGCGTGGGTCAGTTGCTGTTGGCTGACGGTAAACAAGGTCCCACGCCCAAGTTCCAACGCGAGATAAGGAGTCGTGTTACATTATCAGCAGCCATGTCCGATGGTATGCACGTAGCACTGTCGACGGCGTGCAGTGTTGTAAGAAGGGCCCACATGTAAAGGTAAAGTTAATGTGCAGTACGTGAGCATAAGTCTAAATAAATGTACTTAAAGCAACATTACGTAACTTTTTACCTCAAAATGACTCTAACAGCATCAACGGCGTCTCTGCCACCGTAACACTGTAAGCGTGTAGGTAACTTCAGTGATATTTCCGCATAATGTTGCTTTAAAGACGTCGTAGTGAAATATTATAGATCTATCTTTACAGATAGAGAGTAAAAGTGTACTTTCTCTGCTTTACTAATGGAAAACATTCATTCAGAAATGTTCTACCTTTGGCTCTGACGCAGCAAGTAATCCTCAAAGTAGCTGGTAACTAATCAAGTTGACGAATAAATGTTGTTGCGTAAAAAGTACAAGTGAATGTACGTCACTGATAGCGTGTAATTAAAAAGTAAAGATGCAGCCTTTTCCTCTAAGTTTTCATTGCGAGCCGGCTAAAGTCGCGCTGTTTTTGTTCAACTACGAACAGAAAAACATTCAATTGTTGTTAACAGAAGGCGCTTTAAAGGCGTTAGACGTCAGTAGAGTTAGCTGTAGCTGTTCTGATGTGTGTTGTAAAGAAGAAAAAAAAGCAGGTGAAATAATCAGAATGAAAAGTTGCTTCAATCATAGAGCAATTGCAACATTTATTGAAGTGTTGGCTTTCTTGTATTGATTTTTCAACACATTACAAAAATACATATATGTTCAAAACAGCAGATGTGTACTGTTCTGAAATCACTTTTTTCACAATGATGCACTCCCCTCCCCTCCCGAACAAAAAAAAAAAACAAAAGACCAAGGAAACTATTTTGTACAAAGAGTGTAAGTGAAAGTTGTGAAAAGTGAAATATGAAAATGTTTTTTTTTTCTAAAATTACAGTTGTAAGTGCCATCACAAGACCTTCAACCAACCATGAGGAAAAAAAAAACAAAAACAAAAACATAATGTTCGTCAAAGTCTCATAAAGTTGATTTGGAAAAGCGTTTTTTTCCCGCTCAAAAGCATCGCGTTCGACGGTTCTTCCTTTAGGATCATCTTCTAATTCTCCATTTATTCATTTCTTATCCTTTTGTTTTACATCCACGTAGGATTAGCTTCACCAAACCAACAACAGGAAACCCATTCAGAAAAACAACAAATTAAATAAAAACAAACAAATAGACTGAAGAGACCAGAAGTCGATAATGGCACCACTCTTGTTAGAAAAAAATAATAATCTGGCATGATTCTGCAATATTACAATTCCAAAAAAAAAGAAAGAAAATTGTCTTCCCATACAGTGAACAAGTAATCATACAGAAACATATTCATGAAGATAAAATCCCTCCACCAGGATAATCATACAAATAAAAAAAAAAAAAATAAAAAAAACTGCTATGGCATTCAAAAAACATTTGAAAGAACATTGGAGAAAAAACAATACTTTATTATCATTTTTAAACACTTACACAGAGTATTTCATTAATGGCATACTTCAACACTGTAAACATATTGTAAGACTGAATGTCCATGTGTGATTTTTAGATCTCTGTCAGGGTTTTCCCACCGTTTCATCGTTTGAATGTGATAGATTTCGTAGCTGTATATGGCTCGGGGGGGGGTTCTTTTTCTTTTTTTTTCTCGGCCTAACTCTTGAGCTTTCCTGGAATGAAACACACTGTGCAATTTTTTTTTTTTTTTACAACAGGGAATCTGGATTTTTTTTTTTTTATCTTTTTCTTTTTGCACCCATGCATCAACATGTGTAAGCAAGCTGACAGCAGCTCCTCCAGCTCCCCTCCCCATCATCTCCCTTTTATCGTGTCCAAATATATCGAAATACGCCGTAACCGAATAGCTTATGGAGAGCTGCTGTGACCTCAACATCATTTCCTTTCTAACAACAAACAAAAAAAAATATAAGAATTGCATTCGAGATACAGTGTAATCCCTTTTTCCTATCAAAACAAAATGGCGCAGATAAAAACCTGACAATAGTGCCCAAAAGAAAAAGCAGGTCGAACTTTTCGAGTGAAGATGATTTTGATGATTGAGAATTGCAGTACCAAAATGAAAGATGTAGTCTCAGGCTGCTTTCATGTGGCTTTCTGCCGTCTCCCTCCCCTCTCACGCTCGCTCTGTCTCACTCTGATGGTCCGTCATAAGATGTGGCCAGTAGATGTGCATTTGGGTGCCAGAAAAACACACTTTTCATATGCTTCCAATTTCATTTGAATGACTCTCCTCCCTGGTCAAGGTCTTGCTCTCTCTCTCCCTCTATTCCTTTTCTCACATTTCTTCATTTCTCCTCTCCCGTCTTTCATTTTTTTACTATAAGAATAGCCTCTACTCAAGGTCGCCCCGGCCCGCCCCCCCTCGCCGTCGCAGCTGTGCTCAAAATTATCATAACTCATATAACCATTTTCTTTTTTTTTTTTTCCACCAGATTCATTTCAGGATGAACGATGCAGAAAATAAAAAAAATAAAAAAACGTAATCCCCAAAAGTCACGAACACGCACACTGTCTAAAAATCTGTTACTGCGAGTTAAACCCATATCACTTTGTGAGGCGAATGAACAGGCTTCCTTTTAAAAGCCGCTCCTAATGCATGAATCTGAGCTAGTGAACTGTGAAAAGACGCCCGTCGGAGAGAGAGGCTTAGAGCACGAGAGAGAGAGAGAGAACACACACGCTAACACACACATTGATATGGATTTCATTTGAAACCGTTTTGTGGATCCTAAGGGGGGGAGACACGGGGAGTCAACCGGGGTCAGAGAGAGAGAGAGAGAGAGAGATGCCACGCCAGACACCGGAGGGGAGGCGGTGGAACGATTGAGAAAAAGTGTTGAAGTGGCTTCAGTTAAACAAATAGCCTTTGAGAAAGCACACATGATGTGAGGGGAGGGGCGAGATAATCAAGTGTG
>OMLP01006788.1:28731-58006 GCA_900302685.1 Spondyliosoma cantharus | reverse complement strand
AGTTCACGGGGCGGAACTGCCTCCTCCAAGATACGGCGACGTCGACGTACGGTCCTGCGCTCAATGAGACGTCTATGTCTATGTCATGACCACTGTGCCACTGGTCATGACCAGTATCTTTAGCGCCCCTAGTGGTTGTGACCACTGGTCCGTGCCAGAGACCATGGTCCCTGGACAGACCACGGAATCGGCTACTAAATTTAGCTTTGGCTGTTTACCTTTTCAGTCATACATAATAAATGGTCCCTGCATGTGTCTTTTAAAGCAAAGTGACCGCCACTGTGGCTCAATTGTGTAGTTTTTTTACAGCAAGACCAGAATACATCAACTACTATAATGTTGCCGTGTTTGAATGCTCATTCTTTAATCCTAGAGAGCTGCTCATTCCTGCCATCTTTAAACCTAGAGAGCTGCTCTTTCTTGCCATCTTTATTCCTAGAGAGCTGCTAATTCCTGCCATCTTTAATTATAGAGAGCTGCTCTTTCCTGCCATCTTTATACCGAGATACATGCCCATTCCTTCCATATTTATTCCTAGAGAGTTGCTCATTCCTGTCATCTTTATACCGTGAAAGCTACCAAAATTATGACAAATTTTTTAACAAATGTGTGTTTTCTGTCATGTGTTGGCTACAGGCAGTATCCACGGGAGATGTGAGGAGGGAGATCACCTTCTGCAAGAAGACAGGTGTCCGGATCCTGGGAATCATAGAGAACATGAGTGGCTTTGTTTGTCCACACTGCTCAGTGCGTAAACTTTCATACAATTGTTTGGAGAACTCGGATGTAAAATGCCAATATCTTCTATAAATTACATTAAAGTGCATCCAAGCATGACAGTTTTTGAAGGATATAAAGGTCATTACATTCAGTTGCTGCAGTGTCAGTTATATTTTCACCAAAATACATTTTATTTCTTCAGTATAGTCAGAGTGTATCCATTTTAACAAATCTTCTGCCTTTTCAGGAATGCAGCAATATATTCTCAAAAGGCGGCGGTGAAGAGTTGGCCAAGCTGACTGGATCAATATTCCTGGGTGAGATCAATGGGATAGAATTACATGTAATGTTAGCTTCCAGCCACAGGGTGTCACAACACACTGTGATTGCACATCGCTCCTCAGCCACCATTCATGATTTAGGAGGCATTTTACATCACTGCCATGCTGCTAAAATGGTCGATCCAGTTTTTCAGTGGCAGCAGCGGGTTTAAAATACCTCGGTGACCGCGTGATACATGATCATCAATAATTCTTGATTCAAACGATCAGATCATTTAACGTTTTCCCTCAGCGATTATCCGCTATGTGTGCTAATCAATCTCTTGAGTAATGATGCAGCTAATTCATCTCAGCCCGTGGCACTGAGACAGCAGCTCTGTGTGAGAACACTGCATAGCTTTAGCCAAGCATGTGTCTGATCAGACATGCCCTTTAACATCCACTTGATTCTCACTATTAATTATAATTAATTTGTAGATTAGTTGAGTTTTTTTTTTTTTCCAGGCACAAGGTAGCTGTGGATCATTTATCAGGTGTGATGTTAATTGGTTCAGGTTGGATCTGTAATCATGACCATTTCTTCTCTATTTCAGGCGCTGTGCCCTTGGATCCTCTGCTCAGCACCAGTATAGAGGAGGGCAAGGACTTCATACAGTCATTTCCTGGCAGTGCCACCTTCAGCGCCATCAGCAGTATATCTCAGACTCTGTTCGAAAGCCTCCAAACCACATGAGACATGAAATTATTTGCTCTGAATTCTGTTCACATTTTAGTATACAGGCTCTGTGAAAAGTACATAATGCAGAAATGTTAATCATTGTGCAAATATAACAGTTTCTTTGTTGCATTATTTTCCTGCACAGTTACATTATATTAAACTATTTCCTGATTATTTTGTTTTATACGTTATTTTACAAAAAAGATCCAATCAGCCAACAGTACAATGCAGGCTATGTTTGCAGTTATCTTTTCAGTGCAGCAGTTGCAACTCTTGAGGGTGTGCACCACAGCGTAACGATGACCACAGAGTGAAGCAGGAAGTATACGGTCATTACCAACTCAGCTTATCTGCTGTCTACTGAGAAAATACATCAAATTACTTTGTAATTAATAAAAATGACAAGTCAAGCTGCCTGTAAAAGATCTGGATTGTGTCACAGTAAAATAAACAGCACTGAAGACACCACATCTTGTGTGTTTTGAAGCCAGTCAAACCTAAGTTGGAATCTTCTTTAATTCGATTGTGACACACACGTCAACACATCAGGATAACTTCAATACCAGTGGTAATACAGGATTGTAAGATTGGCGCTTCAGTAAATGCGTCCGCAGCAGTTCCATTTTCAGAAAACAAACTCCAGATCAAATTGGGTCCGTCCTGGCACGAAACTAGGCCAAACTTGAGCACTAATCTCACCAGATTCCTGCTGCACGCTACGAATGGTACCATCAAGTCTTCATGTGTCATTTAAATTTGATTTTTTTATTCCCCCCCCCTTTCTTTTCTTTGGAAGAACTACATGACATTAAAGTTGCTTTTGATCTGGATTAAATCTTCTGAAACTAGCCTGCTCTTCAGCTTCATATCCAACAGCAACAAGACACTGAAACCCATGCAGGATTTTAATGGCTGGAATGTGGAAGAGATGAAGTACAGCCACAGATGAGAGGAGGAGGGGGAGGTGAATAAGATGGAGAGGAGATGAGATTTGGAAATTACACTTGTGAGACCCATCACGGGGCACACACACCTTTAATGCAAACAGCAGTACTACAGGAAAAACACTGAAGTTTTGAGAATGTTTGCGTAATGATTAGAATACAGCTACACACACAAAACTCCCACTTCACCAGCAACATACTAAAGGCAATCTTAATTATTAAACCAAGAATTACATCCAGAGGAATTCCAACCACTTATCACAATTACCCCACAGTGCATTAAATCTATCTATATAGATATTTATATGTCTGTATATATATGTATAATATATCCTGGGGGAATTAAAGACTTTTGCTGCATTATACAGTTCAATGAACAATTTCTTATAAATAAAATCAGTGGAAAAAAATCGAAAGTCCATATACATTTCTCTTTACAAATAGATCCTCAAGATTAATGCAGAAATTGTGTCAACTCCCAGGTTGATACGGGAGGAGAAGAAGCTGTGCGGCCCTTTGGTCAGCTCTCTAAGACCAGAGGCCAGGCTGCCTCAGCTGGCCTCAAGGCCTGAAATAAGTGGAGGGAAAAAAGGAATCTTCTTCATACAACTGTTTTGAAACACACACGCACACGCACACATACAAGACAGACAAATCACTACATTGCGCATTTACAAGTTGACTATCAAATTGGGACGACTGTACACATTGTTGAGATAAGACCATATTCATGGGGCCATTTTAATTCATTTTTTCCCCGCCTTCACTTCTTTCATCTTGTGTGGCAGAAATTTTTAAAATTTTTTCCCGTTTTACACTTTTTTCCTCCAGCAGCAACATAAAGGACAGATCTTGTAGTGGAGATGTTTTGGGTGTTTATTTCGTGGACAGGATGAGGGCGACGATGAGCCCATAGAGACCCAAGACCTCAGCGAAAATCAAAATGAGGATCATGCCCACAAAAAGCCTCGGCTGTTGAGCTGTGCCCCTCACGCCTGCGTCGCCTACGATGCCGATTGCGAAGCCTGCTGCCAGCCCGCTGAGGCCCACGCTCAGCCCAGCTCCCAGATAGAGGAAACTCCTGAAAACACAGAGACAAGTGTCAGTACAAGGGATTATTTCTAGATAGCTGAGTAATATGGGTCGCCAACTTAAGTGATTGAGCACATTGTAATTATACATGTCTATATGCATTGAGCAGGTGTTTCTCCATAGAACTGGACTGTAGTAAAACTTCCTACCCTTCGAGATTTGACTATGACTATGTAAGCAAGAGTTACAGTGAAGTCATCACAAATATGCTCACGTTCTTTCATAACCTGTAAGATAAGGATTTAGGGCTGTTGTTACTGTGTCTTTATTGTGCCTCTGTGCCTTTAAACTCTGTTATTGTATTGCAAGTCACATGGCTTTATGGGGAGACAAATTCCTTGTTTAGACTGTAATGTCGTCTATACCACAGACTAGGTCTGGGCGATAAATCGGAAAAATCGATTAATTCGAGTTTGTTCAACCATATGGTTGCAACTAAATGCAGCGGACCGACCTATTTATTTCAGCATCTCAAAACAGACGCCTGCACCAGGGTGGGACACTTGTGTTCGCTACGAGATGTACAAGACCGCGGCAGCCCAGAAACAACCGCTAAAAAGCAGCCAACATTAGCGGAATCATTTAATCATTGTGTTCCATATGACAAGAAAGGGTCCCAGTGGACAGCTCTTACGGATGCTGTCACGTTGCATATCGTTAAAGATATGGTGGAGGTTCATCCACATGCTGAAAATGTTCGACCCAAGGTTTGTGCTACGAAGCCACAATGGGGCATGTCTCAAGCCAGAGGTAGCAGACAGGCTTGTCTTCCTGGCCAAATGTGTTAAAAAGACAGCAAGCACACACCTCATGTCCTGTACATCTACCAACATGTCATGTTTACTATGCATTCAATGCATGCAGATGTTTAATTTAGTTTACATATCTTCAGGGATATAAAATACTTTTTGTAAACAAAAGGCACCTTTTGCAAAATAAAGTATTTAATGAAAGTTATGTTAACACTTTATCAATACCAATATGGAAACTGATCTGTTTTTATAATAGCAAGAAATCTGACATGTTAAATTGATGTTTACAAAAGCATTTTATCAAAAAGGGGCACATTCTTTTCAAAAGGATGCACTTTTATTATTTTTTTTAAGTGAGTTTGAAGGTGCACTGTTTACAATGGCATGGCGAATTTGTTTAAAATAAAAGCATTAAAATAAATGCAATGCTTTTAATAATTTCTTTGTCATTTGAGGTTCGTTTTTGAGAAGGAAAAAAAAACGATCAAAATCGTAAATTGTGCTTGGTGTGAAAAAATCGGAGATTCAATTTTTAGGCCATATCACCCAGCCCTGCCACAGACTAGTGTAAACATGGGAACTATGTCCTGAGTATGTGCAGAGGTTTAACAAAAATTAAACTGCAGTCAGATCTCTTAAATTTTACTGACTGTGTTCACGGTAATGGAGCAATATGTAACATGTCCTTCAGTGTAATAGTATGGCTTGAAAGTGCTTTGATAGTTAATGATTAATGATATGGTGAAGCAATATCAGGGCGGTGGCTTAGTAGAAAGAACTCATTGATGGTTTTGGTCTCCTCTGGGGCTTTGTCGATAATAAAGTATCACCAGTGTCTGTTCAGTTATGTTAAGGATTATGCTGGGGCTATATCATCAGTACTTTTGAGATGATTAAATAAGGCTTTCCTACTTAATTTGGCCCAAGAATAAAACATAAAATGTTAACAATCAAATGCCTGAAGATCAACTGAACTCACTTGTAGAGGGTGACCTTCTCTGAGATGTTGTTGGCAATCAGCACTGCTACTACCAGGCCATAGATGGCTATAATACCCGCCATGACGACGGGGATGATTGACTTCATGATGAGCTCCGGCCTCATCACAGACATGGCGGCGATGCCTGTACCGCTCTTGGCTGTGCCATAGGCTGCTCCCAAGGCTGGTGGGGAAGAGACAGACGATAACCTTGTTAGTTAAATAAACATAGACAGCAAAGAATAGACACACTACAAGGCACGTTACAATAGGCTGATGAAAGAAACCAAAGGCCACAGCTGAATAATGAAGCAGAAGTGAAATAAGAGATGCAACAACTGTTACAGTTTCTGTTCCCCTTAAAAGTCCTACATGGCTTCACTTGGGGAATTTTGCTTGTGTCAAGGGGAAATAATTGATCAGTTCTTGGCGCAGACTATGTGGCCAAAAAACAGCTTTGTATGTCTTTTTGTCTCATCTCCTCAAACTGCTTCAGTCCCAGTAATTTCAGAATTGACTCTGGCAGACAGCTGCAGAGTTGTAGATCACTCTCTGAATGAAAAACAGCCTCATTAGGCCTAAAGAACAGAGGGAACGGCTGACATCATTAGAGAAGCAGGATACCACATCTCCGGAGACAGCATCAGTACAGGAGGGGCACCAGGAGGAGGACTAGCAGTTCAAACTCATGCAACATCTGCTGCATGTCATCTCCAGTCCACACTAGTCTCTGGCTAACATGTGACGGGGAAGGAGGAGAACAAAAAGCTTCATCAGCAGGTTAGCTCTGCTGGGCTGTGACGCTGAGGAGAAAGCACAGCGCTACCTGCGTCACGCACATAAATCAAGTCTGACTGCAAGAGGAGAGTCAAACAGAAATCAAAGATCACACCCTGTTCTAAAAGTAGAAACCAGATTTAACCGAATACAGAACAGCAACTAGGCCTTTGAGTTTTGAAGAAATCTGAAATTTACAGTAACATTGTTCATCATTATGATCAGATAATTACTATGTTCTAAAGGTATTGGGGATATATATATAACCATTTAACCAATCAGATAGTGTTGTATGTGGACATGAGTGGTGACTACAGACAGTTAGAGGACGCTTCATAAGAGCCAAAGTAGCACAATTAATTTAGTCACCTAAAATTGGACACAAAAAACATGCATACCAATTTTTGGAAAAAAACACGGAATATCGGCCTCTATAATCGGTCTATCCCTGCAATGCATGGCCCATGTATCCAGGGTGCCATATGATAGGTCAAATGTTTGCCTTCTTAATTTGAATGCATGGTTTGTGTAAATAAAATGATTTCTCTTATTCATCATGTTTCAGGCAAGTCTTTTGTGATGCGATTTTTCTGCATGTTCATATCACAGTGACAATGAAAATACAATTCATCCATCAGCACAGAAACCATTCATCAGGAACAGATTTTAATTCTGCACAAGGTGAACAGCATCCAGGTGAGATGAGGGACAAGTTAGTTTTATTCATATGGTCTCACATCAATAGCTGGCCCAAGGAGATTTACAATATGCATAGCATTCAACATCCTCTATCCAGATATGGATAAACCCCTGCACAAAAAACCTAACTAGGAAATCAAAATGGAAGAAACCCGAAGAACAAGAAAGGAGGGAATCCTCTTCCAAGAAGGACAGTCTAGCAATGTCATATTTGCAGTACAGACCAACAAGGGAGTATTTAGCAATAGCCAACAAAGCCTGTCGGAGCAGGGCAATGTGTAAAAATGAGAGACAGGCTGGTTTGGCAAGTTGTCCTCACACAGGTGTTTGCACATTTGCGTGTAAACGTGAACATGTTTATTTCCTTGTCTGCAGCAAAAGCAAGGCAAAGTGAAAGGTCAGAGACAACATCAGAGACAACACTGACCACAGCATTGCATCTGATGCATTGGTTTGTACATACTGTGGCTGTTCTTCCTCTATCCAGCAGTATTAAACACGCTTTTGCACGTGATTAATTCTTCAAGAGCTGAAGTCATTTCCCATTTTCACAGATTTATAGATGCTGCTTTGATGCTTAATATAGCAATACGTCTTCTGAGGCTTCTCTACTGCATTGACAAAACATGTCATAGATAAAAGCTGATTGTATGTTATTTGTGAAAAAATGTCTAAATGGAGACATTACAATTAAGTCAATACAACTTATGCAACAGGGCGAAACATCAACTATATTGCAAAGCACTCAAATAAAAACTAGGACCTGGCACAGTAGTTTTCTTGCCTCCTCCTCGCCAACATACTGACAATGATTAAATGTGAAAAGCCTCTTGAGATATCATCTTGGGAGACAGCCTTGTGCATACAGCCCGAGGTGCCCTGCCCTGTGTTTTTTCATTTCTTGGGACAATGTATTTGAACTAGCCTGAAGATAGTTGTGGTTAACTCCAACACTAGCTGTAAGGCTTTCTGGCAAACAGATCAAGGAGACAGACAGAAGATGACGTGGTCCAATCTTCAAATGTGCACATGGCAGCCAGCCACATCCCCCAACTACTTAGATTGATCCATTACTAGACTGATGCCATCAATACAAGGTTAAATCACTCCTGCGTATCTACAGAGATGTGTCTGAGTATATCTGGGCACTATTTTCCATGCAAACACACAAGTACCAAATGCTTTGCTGGTGGACTAAATCTTCCAATGTAACACAAACAATTTGGTATATCCCATCAAACAAGTGGACTTGAACTGCTGCGGTATGTAGCGTTTCTTTCCTCATGCATGTGTAACATAAAAACTGACCAAGATGAACAAAACTTGTCATTTAGCGATACAAACACTGTCAGGCCACTTTTCTGGAAACGCCTAAGCATTCCCCTGAGCAGCTGTATCTTTCAGCCATACATACAACCAGCATAATATGTTACCGTCAGTGATGTTATCCTCAGACTTGCTAAACTTGGCCTCACTGAGGTGTGACAGGTGAGGGTTGGTAGAGAAATACTGTAGTCCTCAAAACATCATTATTCTGTCCAACGATTAAAGGTTTGATGTGTGACAGGACGGCGTCTGCAGCGGTGTGCAGGCACAACCTCTGGGTTTTAATCCTAATCCCCTCAGCTTAGGTAGAGCGCTTTTTACCCCTTTTTTTTCTTTTTTCCTCCCTGCAGAATATTTTATGTATGGGATGCCCTTGTGACGTCTTGTGACGTCAGAGCAGGAGGTGCCTCCAGCCATGGTCGATCCTGCATGCAATATGCCCACGCAATAGACAGCAGATTGGTCTGCTCCTAACAGCGTGTGAATGGGGAAGCACTGGTTTTCAGGAACGAAAGAGAAAAATCGTGAAGGTCGTAGTTGTAAAAACGTTTTCTGGTCTTACACAACTGCACACTGGCTGCAGCCTCCACTGTGTAAAAAATGAGGCAGCATGCAGAAATATGGAGACTCGCTGACCAGTCTATTGCATCAGAAGCTGAGGGATGTGTAGAGCACACAGCTGCCATCCTCAGTTTCTGAGTGTGTGCTCAAGAAAGACTATGGAATGTGAAACAAAGGTCAAGCTAATGAAAGCACTATTGATTAATGAATAAAATAACTAGTTACTAGGCTATCCTACTCAAAACATACAAACTGTGCTGCACAGAAAACTAGAAAAGGCAGATAATGCATAGCAAGAGTTTTTTCCAATGTGAAGCAAACACTTCTTACATTATTGTCAGATTTATCAGTCATGTCAATGAATTAAGGTAAAAATGGGCCTTAAACTTATCATTTCATCATTGCGATATTTTAGCAGAGAGGAAAATGTGAGATACAGACTGTTAACATGTAATGAAAAGGGTGGGGGAAACAGACCAGTGGGAGCGTACTTGTGTCATGAATAATGGCATCTTCTGAGTGTCACCGGTTCTGAGCCAGGCATCACCGAGGGAAGTCCCCACTACAGACCACTAAAACAATGTAATATCACGTGACACCAGAAGATCACAGCTGCTTACAACTTGTTCCAGACATCATCTAATTAATGCAAATGAAGTGCATTTAAGTTTTTTTTATCTGTCATTCAGAAAGAGGAGTTTTGATCTATCCACTTGGCTTGTGAATTTGTCATCATCTTTGATATCTTACAGAGTAAATTTTGGATTAAACCCACCCAAATATGACAGATTGATTGAACATGACAATTAAGAATGACTGCATTAATAGTCCTGTACACTAAAGGTGGCTAACATCCCAGAAGCACAAGCTACAATGACTCCACAACATTCTGAAAAATAATTTAAAGATGAAGTCTGAATCATCAAGTGTCCCTGTCCATCCCACCATTACCACATCCCTGCTTTGTGCCAGCATGATCCCCTCACTACTAGCTAATTCCCCAGCTGTCACTCCTTCACCACCACAGACTAGTACTACTGCTAGCCTCAGGGGCCCCCCATCACCACGCTGCCCTGGTCTATCATTACAAATTAAACCTGAGCTATGACAAGACCAGGGATGGCTTTAGCAGCCAGCTGCTTCACATTTCCAGGTAGGGCTGGCCTTTATAATGGCAATACTTTAAAACAGCAGTTACTAGGTTGGATTTTCTCAGAGAAATTCCTGAATTACTTGAAATATGCAGCTGAAAATGCTTCCTCATATTTCTCATCACCATGCAGCCCAGTGTGATCTGTTATAAGATGTGTTAAAACATTCCTTATCTTTTAAAAATGTAATAGGCACGTGGATTTAAATGTTTATGATAAGACAAAAGAAAAGGTGGGGACATAATGCAAAGATAATATTCTGTCAGAAAAAGACCTACTAACTTACCAAGGTTTTAAACATTGTATTTCACTGGTGTCAAATATGCACCATAACCACACCATCACCACAATACATTAGCCAGTTTTGCTGAAACCGTGGGTCAAAGCCCTCTGTAACATGTTCAATTACCAGTGACCCAAGTCACATGGGGGCCTTTGCTGTGATAAGCAAACCACTGGCATATGATGTAGCTCTGGTCATGGATTAAGGAAAGAGAAGCACTTTGAATAGGAAGGAATCCATAACACTAGTATGACCAATTATAAAACAAGCCAGTCTCAAAGTTCACTTACTGTGCCACTTCAGATCTCACCTTTTATCAGCAAATTGTATTAACAGTGGTGTCACACCCTTCATCTTTTCTAAAAAATATAAGCAATACAGTTTTAAAGACTCACTGATAAGCTAATTGCAAAGTTAATTAGTTAACATTTCACAAGCAAGGTATTACAAGATGGCAATTCCAAGCCAGAAGTCTCATCATGTGATAATCATGTGACCTTGTGTCATTCCTGTGAGCAATAAGGAAGTTAACCAGCTGATCCATGTTTCCAATGGTCATTTGAGCAGTAAGGAAAAGCTGTTTCTGCTCGAAATGGCTTACATTATATTAGATGTGGCCTCACCAATTTGACAGTTGGCAAATTGTTGTAGAATGGCAGTTTCGTCAGTATACGCAAGACGACGTCAATTCAATTATTCAGTTTCATTGGTTACTGATCTCGACTTCCAAGCTACAATAAATAATTTCGTCAAACCCTCATCACCTATTGCTTTTAAAATCCATCAACCCGGCATGTAATAGTGATGCATCTTGTAAAAATGATGGTAATCAACTAAAAGTATATGCTCCCTGCTAACTGCAAGCTAACACGCAGGAAGCTGTAGGAACAAATGGCATACATTTTCACACTTTTGTAACGTTAATGGCTGTTATCCAATTGGTACACATTAAGACAGACACGATTTCTTATCGGTTAGCATTATTCCCCGTTTAGTCCTTTTCCAGATAAAGCATACAGCAAACATAACCAAGCTGAGCAATCTTCAAAGCTAACTTATGTAGTCGTCATCAGCTAGCGTAGCTAACTAGTCTTGACTAGTCTTTGCTGTCTGTAGCTGAAGCAAAAAGTGCTAGCAGTGATAGCTGTATTAACTAACTATTACAAACTAACCATTGCCATGTTAAAAATGAACCCAAGTCAGTGGCTGCCCTTACTAGCTTTTAAGTCTGAATACATGACAGCTCAAGATTAGCATTGCGACGTTAACGTTAGCAAGGCTAGCAGATGGCTTTTACAAGAGAGCTTCCTGAGACGAACCATGGTTGACTATTCAGAGTAGTCTTGTGGGAATCACGTAAATGCAAAGGGGGTTAGCAGAAAAATGCACAGAGACATAATGTAACTGACCGAGAACTTAAATAAGAAAGGTGATAATTGTGTGATAATTACCGCTGAACACCATCGCCGCAGAGGCACCCATCACTGCGAAGAACGGAGAGTATTCGGGGGTTTCGGCCGACATTCTTTCTCACACAGTATAAAAATAAACTAAATACAAAATTAAATATTAATGTCGACTCAAAAATCGCACTTCACGAAACCTATCAAAGGCCACAGGCTTGAAATGTAAAAGCGACTACACCAGGAACCGTCTGACTACCTAACTAGCAGTGTAAACGGGATAGTCACGACTCTTCTGATAAATACCCGGCGCAGCAGTACAAAATGGCGAAGCGGAAAATATCACCTGACTGGCCGTACGGATAAAACCTATCATCGACTGGGTGTGGGGGGCGCACTAAAACAAAGTTTGTTAATGATATGCCGTGCCATCCAGCCCATACGTGAAACAAGAAATGTGTTTTTAAAATTATGACTTAATATATTCCGTAAAAATAAATCATTTTATGTTTGTACATTTTTTTCCTTTATTTTTGAAGGTCACCCCTATCAGGCATCACTTTGGTGTGCTCCGCTGCAGGCTTCCCCTTTGATAGCTACGCATTCACCCTTCAAAAGCAGGAGGGTGATGGGGATGTGCAGGAGGGTGCGGAGACACTGCCAATCTCAACAAAAAATGTTTTTTCTTACATTGTTTCCATCAAGGAAAGAAAAACAAGAAAATACAATTTATTTTCAAAATGACTTATTACATTATGTTACGAATTAGACTGTAATTTGAATGTCAGGCTCCACGAGGACCCCACATTTGATTTAAGTGGCCTCTCCAAGAAACTGAAATTCTCTAATGTTGCACATGTTCATCCACATTTCTGCATTTTGCACCAGGACTCTACCATGCTGCAGAGGTTGGCTTTACAGTCAGCTGTGATATGCAGCAACGTGGAGCGTGAGAGTGAGAGAATTTGAGGCTGAGTGTGTACGTTTGAGTGTGTATGTGTGTGTGTGTGTGTGTGAGTCAGAGCGAGCTTGTGCACTACCCATGACACCGCCTCCTCTTCCTCCATCCATCCCTCCATCCTGCTCCCTCTGCATTGCCTGGTCTAGTCAGCACCAGAGCGGGACCCCTCCCCCATAAGCCCCTTCACTCGTGATGCAATTTCTCCACCAGCATCACAGGCTTCCTTCCTTTCAAAACCCCTCACTCAGCACAACCTCTTACTCCGGCCGCCAAACCTTAAGGTTGCTTTATGTAAGGAGAATGGATCATTTCGAGGCAGGGATGATGTGTGTGTGCAGTGATGCAAAGTGCACTGATAACAACAGGGTCACAATAAATGAGATGATTGTCAGTTTGTTGTCTCTTGCTCATCTGACTCATGGAACACTTATTGACTGACTCTTTTAGGTGAATAGGGATGTAGCCTTTCTGTTTGGGTTTGATTATGATGTTTCTGCCTGCAGACATTTGCAACCAGCTCCTTTGACAACATGCAGTAATATGATCTCCTGTGTACCTACATATTGTTTCCTGTTTGCTTTGGGTGGACGGACTCAGGGATTAGGTGGACGCTCCTGTCCTTGAGTGGCACTGATCAATGGGGTTGTTGTCGCAATATTTGCAGCTACAATGTTTTTTTTGTTTTGTTTGTTACTTTCCTTCAGTTTGTTATATAGATTCTTGTGCATGTAAAAAGGTCTTTGCAGTTAGAAACGGGAGCTCCTCTCTCCCACGGAAATAACTGCTCCTGAAGTGGCTAAAACGTGCTGTCAGTAGTCCGGCCTTTAATTCAGTATCTTCATGACATCACACTATGTCACCATGTCACACATTTGCATAATTTTTAACCATTACTGATGGTAGAAGTGAAGCCAACTGGAAGCTGAAAACATAACAGAAGCCGTTTTTACACTGGGCAATAAGCCGCCAATAGGCCGGCGGTTTTACACAGAAAGCGGCATATTGGCGGCCTGTTTTGGGCTGCCAATGTGCCGCCTTGGAGGGTACACTTATTTCTGCCTCCATTGCTATGTAAACATGAGGCATAAATGTGCTGGCCTCTGCGTGGGATGGGCGGAGGTGTCGATGACCTGCACCGCCAGGGAGTTTTAAAACCAGGAAACAGCTGATCACAGCAGTCAGTCCATCACTTCATCCGCGGACGTCAAGATGAGCAACTGGAAAGCCGCTGAGACGCGGAGATGCTAGAGTCCCCTGGATCTCTGTAGCTGATAGCTGTTTGGTTGTGTCTGCTAGCTGTCCGCTAAGCTGTGAAGCGGCTGGAAAACTACGAACGGTCGCTACTTTCAAATTAAAACCCCCCGCTAAGAACCAAGTTCTAAACTCCAATGGGGTGCAATGTAAAGCTCTTATTTTGAAGACAAATTTGTTGTCACTGTTCACTGCCCAACTTCGTGCTTCACGTCACGTCACATGTTTACGCCTACCCCAGTGGCGGCCAAGTGGCGGCTTTTGGAAAAGGAGGAATATTATGCCTCATTTTTAGATAGAGAAGGCGGCAATTTGCCGGCCTTACACTGGAGCAAATGTGCCGCCTTCTCTATGTAAAAAGGGCTAGTGCCTACCGGAGACATGGTGAGCAGTGCTGGCTCAGGCGTGTGTGGGCTGGCCAATCAGAGCAGAGTGGGATTTTCAGGTAGGGGGCTTGGATATGCAGGTGAAGGTGTTAATGTAATTCTAGATCTAGATCTTTCATCTTTGCATGCTTGTGTTACTTTGATATACTATAATCAGACCAGGATACAGTTCAAATCTGTGTAAGACTTGTCCAGCATCTTAGTGAAGGAAGTCACTGTGCCAGGCTACTCTCAGGCTTGGCATTTTTCCCATATGGGCTGGTTTCTTTCCCTTACATTCTCACTGGGTTGGTGTGGAAAGACTTTAACCTTACATTAATAGAACATTTTGCTTTCATTTATGACATCGGACTGAAAAGATTATAACAAATCAGTTTGAAGGACAGATATGCAGTCCATAAGGAAGATTTGTGACATGTAATCAGTAACCAATCATTTGGTAGTTCTTGGAAGCAGGGACCTCTGTCTCTCTGTCCAGATATCCACGTTGCTATATTCAGCCTGTAAATCAAAACAATATCTGTCTGGCCCTCCTTAGCCCGCATATAATCCCATGTCCACAGCCGTTTGTTATCCGTGGGGCGGGGGCTAGTCACGGAGAGACCCGTCTCAGTGTTGGGTTTAACACTTAAGCATCTTACTTCTAAAGGCTGGAAAGCATGGTTTTCAGGAGATGCACCAGATCAACACCCAAAGGAGCAGCTAAATATAGAAGTGCATGTGCAATTAGCAGACTGTGAATCCTGAATGAACGGCACAGCCCTGGCAAGACAGGGAAGACGGGGAGTCAAATGGCACTCACTGTAAAGAAGGAATTACTCCACCATTCCTGTCCAAGACGCTACATTTCTCCACACACATTAGTCTGGGCCACGCCCTCTGACAATGAATCGTCCAGATATTTTAATAGAGCTTTAATGCACATATTGATTGACCTGGAAAGCTTTCATACTGACATGTTTAATGAAATGCCTGACATTCACTGCATCTGTAGCTAAATTTGCACTGCTTGAGCAAATAAAGACCTATTTCTCCATCAGGTTTGGTTGAAATCCAACAATGACTTCAATAAACTGATTATTTAAAGGAGAAGGCTTTTACAGATATTTTCAAGCTTATCTGACTCATCTCTGCTAAATATTTTCCAGTCATGCAGTTCATTGTCAGCTTCCACAAAGCAGAGACATTCGAACAAAAAATAGACAGCGCACATAAAGAAGCACATGAGTAATTATGTAGTCACAGTTTTTCAGACCCAGACCTGCAGATATGCAACTTACAACATTGTCCTTTTACAGTTTTTCACTCAAAATGATTTTAAATTTAATTTTGGGAACAAGCACACTAGTTGTATCTACATGTACTAGGAGTGGAGCAAAGCACAAGACGATGGGGATTAGGGAGTTAGATTCATGGTCAGCTGACTTTTAAAAAGGCATCTGGCACACTTCTGTGACTGTCTGAAGAAATGCAACCCTCTCTTTGCAAGGACAGATGTGATAAGATTTGGAAGGAAAAAAGAAGTGGCTCAAACAACAAGAAACTGAAAGCATGTTGCTGTATTTTCACATGTAGGATACATTTGTAATTTCACTGGAGCATGTTTAATCATACAGATACAAATAGGGTGTATAACCCCAACAACACTTCGCCAGAAGGGCACAATTTTGGACTTCTTTTGTTACTATCTTCACACTGGAAAGGACGGAAGTAACTGGTAAGAAATGAAAGATGAACAAACTACATTTATATCCATTACTTGTAAACCAAAAATACAGAGTTTTTGTTCTTTAGAAAAGTTTGCAATGTTGTTCACATGAATACTCATACACTATACAAAGGGGAAACTGCCACTCATTCAAAAGAAAGCTTTGACATATGGTGCAAAATGGCAACACTCAAATTCACCACTGACATTCACAAACATTTACCACATTAATTCATTTAGCAGATTTTCTGACATATGTACAGAAAAATCAGTGTGGGGCCTCAAAGCTACTTCTTAATCTTACAGTTTATAGACATTTAAAAACACATCTCACTGAACCAACTCTCGCTTTCACAGATTTGATCGAAATCTCACTTTAATCAACACAGCGGTGCATAATTTTTTTTTTTTTTAAGGACTACAGAGCTGCCTGTGCAGTAAATTTGGCAGATTGACCTAAACCACAGAACATTTAATAATGAATTTACATTCAGAAATTCAAAAGTTTCAGTTCAGCATTAACATGAACAAATCACAGCTGACATAAAAACCCCTCTTAGTGAACCTTAAATCGGTTTAACCTAGAGTTGATCCTGAACAGTCACACAATTTTTCATAATTAGTACACCATTATAATCTGTAAATACAAAAATAAACAGAAACACAAAAATACCATATATTTGTTTACATGTTGAAATCATAATAACTGCATTAATAAATAAAAAAAACAAAAACATGACTTTGCAGGACGGATGTTGTTCTGTTTGCATATTTGTTTTTTTTCACCTTAAACACTTTGCTGGACATTTTATATCAAGAGTTTCTGCTTTAAAAAAGGTGCCATATGTAAGAACTTTAGTTTAAAACATTCAAACATTACCTACAATTAAAAAACAGAATGTCAAGAAATAACAGTTTTGATGTTATGTCAAAGACGTCTGTGTATTGTGTTGCAGAGATGTCTACTGAAGTTAGCATGCTAATTATCTAGCTCTGGGTCCGTTTTGCACCGGTCCAGAGCTCTTGTGCTAGCAGTGTAAACAACAAGCCTTCCCTGGTAATCCGGCTAGCTTCACAGCTAACATAGCTAACAAGCTAACAGTAGCTACAGTTATGGATGTGCAACGAAATATTATCTTATTACATGTTGTCAGCAGTTAGCTATTACTTCGGTGACATGCTGCCCCTATTTGTTGGGAGTATGAATTCAACAGGTGGCCAATTCTTACATATTGCACCTTAAAGGAAAGACACTACAGGTGAATGAAACAGGTAAAAATAATGTGATGTGATACATGTTATACCACCATGAAACTTCTCCAGCCGGTGATCATGAAGAGAATTTCGTTTCTACCTGGGCAAGTTTTCTGATATTTTGAATATGCAAGTGCAGCTAATCTAATTAAACTATTGAATGAAATATGCACTAGTTTGCATACATTTTTTCAGTAGTTTAAAACAAGACCTGTTAAGAAAACATAATGGCCCAAAATCTCAAAATTGAACCAAGCATGAAAAAACATGCTTTCACCTGTAGCGTCTCACCCATGTTTAAATATATGTGCATTAATATGAATCACTCTGTATCGATCTACATGTTTGTATGTGTACATTATTACGAGGCCATGGCGTCCTGGAAGCCCCAAGTTTCTAGCAGTGAAACCTGGAAGGTCTCAGCACACAGCGGCGGGTTGTCAAAGGTGGCGCACCTGCCACTGCGCCCATGGTTGAGCTCAGAGTCAATGTAGAGAGCATTGCCTTCACCACCACCTGGTCAAGCACAAGAGCAGAGTTTTACTGTACATTGTTCAGTCCAAATGTAGAATTAAATATGGTGAAGGGTTGACACTAAAATCCCATATTTAATGTGTTCCCACATTACTCCACTCCACTATACCTGCATCGCAATAGAATGTCATCAATCTAAGCGACAAACACCACATAAAAAAGAGACCAGAATTTCCAAACACAGTAATAATCCACTCACCAATGATGATGGAGTCAAAGTTGCCAGCCATGAACATGGAAGTGTTCTTGGAGTTGAGGTTGAAGTGGCGGGCGGACAGGAAGGGCGACAGGTCTCCAGCAGGCTTCTCTGGCTGCTGTAAGCTGTTGTTTTCTGCGTCTTGGCCCTCAGAGGAGGCTGTGTCCTCCTGGTCCTGAGTCTTGATGGAGGATGCTAACTCAGGGTGGCGGATCACCACCCACTCATAGCGCTCCATCTCTGGCTTCAGCTGGCAAGGGAAACAGACATTCATCATCAGCTACAGAACCTAGTATTACACATCAAACAGAGCAGTACTGCACATTTATTTACTTAAGAAGAAATGCCTATTTTGTTGAAGGTGACACATTTTTTTATCATAATACAAACAATGCCCCCGATTCTTTATTGGCATTTCATGTGGTGATCTGATTACTGGGAAGGGAGTGGCCTTGTACTGTTATTTATCTCAAACACCCCATTTACACCTGGTACTCAAAAACAATCTGTACCCAGACATGTCATCAGGATAAAGAATCACACTTGTTAATGCAAGCCTCAAATGTGTCATGATCGGAATGTGATCCGATCTGTCTGACCACATCTGGACATGGTCTGGCTTACATTGTGTTTCAATCTTAGGGAGGTTAAAACGCAATTCATACAATGTGCTGGCATTAGAACAAACATACGGTTGTTTTCAACCAACAACTGGTAGGTAATATAGGTTGTTGTTCAAATGTATACAGTAAGCAAATGATTACTGATCATATGTCTATTCCTTGCCACGAAAGATTAATTATTCAACAGAACTGTGAGACAAAGCACGGCAATATGAATATATGATACGATATATATATGAACGACAAACAAATAACTGAGTGCGACTGTTTGCACTGGTTCTGCAACACACCAGGACACCAGTATTATATTTGTCGAATATACAGGACGGGACAAATAATTAAGAATTTATCCAAGACAGCATTTCCCAAAGTTTATAAACTTCCCCTAACTAAACAATTCCAAAACCGATTTTTTTAAAGGGAGTCCGAGACCAATTTACCACCACCTAAAATTACTCGCGCAAAAGGTTTTGTTCTAAAGGACAGAGATCCGATCTCAAAGAGGATATAAGGCATACACAAATTCAAGATTACATTGTTTGTTATCTGGATAATGTGTCCAGATAGTTCTCCTATTTTAATACCAAGTGTAAATGTGTTATAAGGCTTTTCTTTAAAGTCTGCCTCCTTACCTCTGGTCTCATATAAATACAGTACTTACAATATTAATTACTGTCAAGTCGCTGTACTACATATACAAACTGAGCTTTGAGCAACTGGTTTCATCTATGCTGTATGCTTGTTCGTGTATACAGGTCTCTCTTGAAAAATATGTCATGATCTCCATGAGAATAACAGTCTAAATAAAGGACTAAATAAAAGCTAAAAAAAACAAACATCTGATAGACATCAGTCATTGCAGACTGTCTCCGTATCCGTCAGGTGTCAGGTAAAGACCAGGGCAGATAATACTGGATCAGGTTACAGGAGTTTCCGATCTGCGTGTGCTTGAGTATTAGTGGGTGAGATGACTGTTTTCCGCTGTGTGGGCTCCCACAGCCAGCAGCTGTGCATCAACACAAATAGCCAAGTAAATAATTTATACAGAAGGCATTGGTTTGATATTTCTATTGCTAGCCAAGTTGTTTTTATTGGCAGAAAAGCATGAGATGTGGTTGTTTTTAAAGAGGAAGTCATGGTACTGTCAGAATGGTCAGTTGTGACCTACTAGGCAGGCTTCTCCAAATGAGAGACTGACAGATGAACCGGGGCCAGTGACACTGACATCAAGAACATATGAAAGTACAGTGGATGGTGCCCTCTGGTGGTAATAGTGGTAATACTGCTTTGAATGAAGAGGAAGACAAGATTTGTTTTAGGAAGTAAGTAAATCAAATCATTAAAATTGAGCTCACCCTGAAGACAAAACACTCCCCTGTACCGAAGAAGCTTAGTTTGTTTCCTCCCCTCTTCCGCTCCTCCCAATCTGTGGACAGGAAGGCTCCGCATACCTGTGGCAAAATAAAACAAAAGCTTCAGTAGGTTTATCTCTTCAAAAGAACACCTAAAAATGTTTACTCATGGAAGATTTCTATTTGTAAGCTGCCAGTGTTTGGACCTTGATTCGATTATGGGTTAACAGAGAGATCAAACAGAAATTAAATGTGCAATATCACCTCTGAGTTCAGATTGGTATAAAACTTGAGTCTATTTTTAAGTGGACAAAATTACTGTGGAGTTTTGTGTAGGTCAGTAGATAACTGATTGTAGCACACATCACGAAGTTTTCTACAAGCATGTTCTGCACTGTACTGATAAAGAGTCAACAGAAACTAGTTTAGGAGAGTGATGCTGCTTTGACACCACTTGAGCTCACTTTGTAGCCTAAATATCAAAGTAATTCTGTACTGATTAAGGCTGAGTACATAACAGTAAGTGTACCTCATGTTAAACACTATATTTAAAAACCATATCAATAAAGTTAATTAAGTCGGCTAGTTGATTAAATGTTGCTACCTTTGCTGGACGGCACCAGAAATACCAGTTGGCTATATATTAGTTTTAATGTACAAATAAAAATGACATAATGAAAATTCAAATGTTGCTTTATGAAAAAATGATTTGTTGTTAATGGTAATAATGGTGATTTACTATTGCGTTTTAAATGTATACATTTATGTACAAAAAAGTGTTTTCAATCATATTAATAAGCATCCTCCTGAGACAGTTTGCTTTCTGCGTGTGTGTTTCTTACATCGCCATCTGTGGTCCGGATGAGGAGCAGAGTGGGTTCGTAGCCTTCACAATGCGAGTAGAATCTGGAGGAAAATGTGAAAGTTTAACTCATTCCAGCACCCACTACTGAATCTAGTATTAAACATATTTCATAGATTATGTCATTACAACAGACATGTTCTTTGCATTGAGTTTGCGTGCACAGTTAGAGGTGTAATTTGTAAGAAATGGCCAGGTATCTTAAAAACTTAGGGGACAGCATAACTACTTTTTGTTGTAGCTATATTTGGATGTTACAACTACCTGCTGTTAGTAGGTAGCTTTGTTAGACATGGAGCTAATTGGTTCGATTAATTGACAGGAGTCTGCCGGCACCATGACCTCAGGTTACGTTGGAGTAACAGTGGGCAGCGAGGTACAGCCATCTCCTAGTGAACACAGCTGAAGACCAGACTGAACTCAGCCTCTGAGATCAACGTATGCCAGTCTGAAGACAGGAGATACAGAACGGAGCTGATTTACATCAGGATTATTTTCACATTTCATCCCGTGGATTGAGCATTTATCTTGACTGAGAAAAGACAAATCAAGATGGTTTTCAAGTTTGAATGAAGTGCATCTTCTGCAACACAGTACATAGACTTGTGTGACATAACATCAACAGGCTTAACATGCTGTTGATAATTAGTTCATATTTTGACTGTTTTAAAACCAAACATTTTTCATCTTACATACCTCCCCTTAAATGAAGCACTGGTTTAAAGGGATAGTTCGTTTTTTTTTTAAAAGTATTTACATTTATATAAAGTACAAGTACAGTCGGTCTGTTCCCTACCGTAATTGCCGATCAGCGCAGCCTCAGTTTGGAGAAGCAGAGAGCCTCTCCAGCCCAGACGCTCAGCTTTGTACTAAAATTACTGCATTAGCGCAACAGTGTAGGGATACAGAGGTTCTACAGTTGAGAAAATTCAGTGCCTAAAGAAAGGGCAGTCTGACAGCGATGTAAAGCGGTGTGAATTTTCTTTATACAACATACACTTGAACTGATATAGATTTTTTTAGGTGGGGCTTGTTTTAGGTGGTTAAAATTCGCTTTTCATCTGGACTCCGTTCACTGCAGTACAAAGCTGAGTGTCTGGGCTGGAGAGGCTCTCTGCTTCTCCAAACTGAGGCTGCACTGATCAGCAATTACGGTAGGGAACAGACCGACTATAGATATGTACTTCATATGACCCCACTTCAAAAAACCTGAACTATCACTTTAAACACAGCTAAGTGGCTTCTTAATTACTTCATTAGAAACTAATTAGATTTGTTCCATCCAGAAATAGAGCAAACGAACAGGTGCGTAAAAGAAAGGATTGATATAATGACTTCATGACAACAAAGGCAGGCTGCCAGGTTACTGCAGACAGAATATGTGTGTCTAACAGGTTAAGGCAAAAGAACGCACAAAACAAAATAAAAAATGTTGACTATATTTTTTTTCTTTTTATCTTTTGTATTGTACAAGCACACAAGTAAAATAAATGCCTGTGTGCAAGTTAAAATGTTGTTCTTCTTTTATCAGGTTGCATGTGTTCTGCCTAATATAAATAGACACTAAAACTCTTTAATGACAGCAGTCGCCAATTCTTTATTATTTACAGTTTTTATTCCAAGCATACAACATTTTCTTGCCTTTTTTTGCTCTGGCATTTCTTACCAGCCTTTTGCCCGTATCAAATTCAAAGACTCGATACTAAACCAGGGCCTGAAATATTGACTGTGAGCAGCAACCAACAGTTGGATCAATGTATTGATCCAGCTGGACAGTGTACCTATTCAGGCTGCAACCATGGTTAGCGGTGGTGAAGAGGAGTTGTGGTTGGCACAGAGCAAAACGCTCAGGGATCCATGACCAGATGTCTCGCATCTCCTTGGCACTGACGATCTCTGAGGAGAACGTGTCGGGGTTAAGAGCCAGCTGCACGTTTCGCCTGGAGACAACGCAGAGAGACAAAAAGGCACAGAAAGTGAGGTAGTCCAGAAAGCTTTAAAGTAATTTGAAGCAGGTGGAGTGTTAAAGTATTCAAAATAAGAAAAAAAATGTATTATCTGAAAATATATGAATATAAATATATATATATGGATCTGGAGAGAAGCACAGAGGAGAAAACCCACCTAGCACTGTGAAATAACCAATGTAGGAAACACAGGAGTGGAGTGAGGATGAGACAGAAGATGGTGGATGGAAAAGCGTGGCACAAACCAAACAAGAAGGAAACAACAGAATGTGAGACGAGAATGCAAGAGCAACTTAAACCATTCCTAAGAGCATGGCAGAGTATCAAGCATGAAAAAGACATTCAAGCCAGTAACGCAAATAAAACTGATTATATCTTTCATTTATTGAAATCCATCTTATATTCTCTGGTGTGCACTTGGGATAAATTGTATCAAAAAAGTCTAAAATAGTCCTGTACTATTTTAATATCACATTCTTCTCATTCTCCACATACCACTGTGATTTAATTAAAAATTCCAAAAACTGCGTCTTCATTTAACCATAGCAACAGACATGAGTAGACTGAACTGAATTGAATTTTGAATCATTAAAGTATCCATACTGTGCCCCTGTCATCTCGAATCGGTAAATAAACTGTATCCGAGTGCTTAACTACAAAACATTGCATCTTTGTAAAAAAAAAAAAAGGCTGTGGTTGACAGTATTATAAGATTACCTAAACACAAAAGAAGAGGAAGAAAGTGGCAGCTTTATTTGGAATTCATGGTCAGTCTAACAAGGACCCCTCTCAAATTCTAAAATATTTTAGTTTGATATCAAAATTATCCCAAATTTGACTGGAGAACCAGAAAATACCCAGGAGAGCTGAGTAATTCTTAAATGAGATAATGAGATAACGCCCTTGACAACCTACAAATATTACAGATGTTTACACCAGAAAGATATTCATGCGATGGCTCATGCATCCTTTCTGATCCTAGATAGGCAGTAGATTTGCTAAGTAAGGCCACAAGAAGCAGCATCCTAGTTTCTACATAAAAGGCAAAAGAAAAATGCTCACAATTTACCAGACAAAAATCATGATATTGACTGTACCGCTTCTGTTTGACAGTGATTCCTTTCTGCTGCAGGGACTTCTCATTTGTGAGCTGTAGCAGGGTGATCTCCTTGCGGCTAAACAGACGGATGGAGAAGGCCTTCTCTAGTAACTTGTCCGGTGTGACGGTGGAGGCAATGCCCTTGACAAAAGCTTGAATGTCTGCTCTTACTTTGTCTGAATCTTGTTGCTGCTGGCTGGCCTGGCCTCCCTGGACTTTATGCTTGCGGTAGAACTTGAGCAAGGCTATAGCTACACGGTAGAGAACCTTGTAGCCCTCCACTAGGTAGACATCCAGTACCCTGACCACGTGGCTGAAAGGCAGGTCACCCAACACCCAGCGCTGCCAGTCTGAGTAGACTTCGAGCACATCTTGGGCTGTGGCCACGATCAATTTGTGGCCGGCTGCGCAGTACTTGTTGGCCAGGTCACCAAAGGTCATGCAGCTAGACTCATAGGCCAGGAAAGTCTGGTCTAGCAGTCGTTTGCCCGGCTCGTTGCAGGCCAGTATGCGGCTGATATGCTCGAAACACTGAGCTTCATCTTTGCTTAAGTGCAGGAGCAATGCGGTGACAGCTGGTAGCGATGGGCAGTGGGAGATATCTGGAAACTGTCCAGCCACACAGTTGATAATCTGATGTGCCGAGGCTACTGCCTCTGCCTTCAGGCAGTATCGCGGCACAGGACTTCCATCCACAAAATCTGGAAGTGGGATGTGGGCGGAGGGCTTCTTTGTGCCTGCATTTCCCATAATGTCACGATACACTTCTGCATCTGGGGTAACTGTACGACAGGGAATGGCTTTGATGAGCTGCTGGTAGACTTGTGCCCGAAGTTTGTGGTTTTTGGCCCAGTAACCCTGCCGAGCCATCTGTTTGAACTCTTTCAGGTCTTTACAGTCTACCTTGGTGGGCCCGCTGCTGTTGGCCAGATCGCCCATCTGGTTCCAGTCCACAAAGCTGCCATATTCTTCTTCGGCCATGGCGCTGGAAACTTGCTGGACTGCCCGCGTGGGAAGAGAGAAGGGACGCTCCGGTGTGTTACTAACCTTCTGTCCTCCCCACAGCAGATAACTAGCCTATTTTTCTAAACTGCCCATGATCGTTACTGGAAGACAACAAAGGAGAAAAAGAGGAGATTAATGTGGGTGAGAGTTAGGTTATTATTAAATAACTTCTATTTTCTACAGTTAGCCATGTTTCATACTAAGCAGTATCAAGTTAAGTAAGTTAAATACCAAAATCTCTTAGACCTACAAAGCCCAGTCCTTGGTGAATTCATACAAGCCTCACTGTTCTTATAGAAATGGCTACCTCTTACACTATGATATAAATTACTCTTGGATAATGGATCACTTGAGATAGCTATGTCAATCCATTAGAGGTGATTTGCAACACTTTAAGAGTGAAGCATTATAGTGCTACAACTAACTCAACGTTTTTGAAATTGACTCATCTGTCTGTTACTTCCTCAATTTATGTTTTTCAAATCCCATGATGATGTCTTCAAATGTCTTATTTGTCCAAAACCCAAAGATATTCATTTAACGTTGAACAGGGGGGTAAATAATTATGAAATTATCTTCGTTTAAGCAGCTATAATCTGGAAATATTTATTACTTTTCTCATATTCGATTATCAAATATAAACTTGGCATAATAAATCTGTACTGAAAACAACATTAGCCAATTTCACTGATTTGATTAATGCTCTTGTAAAGCTCTTCAGATGGAAAAAAGCATGCACATGCATGTCACACTTTCAAGTGAAAACAAATCAAGTAAATCCATAGCTGGAAAGGAATGCAGACTAAAGCGATTTAAGCAACAGTGAAACCATATGACAGCCACAAAACAATCTCAGATGACCCATGATGCAGAGATATATCTTTGGTAAATTTAATCGGCCAGACCGGTACTGTATCTCTGGTGATGAGGGAAATGTAAACTTTTTGTACACTGTAAAAAGATCTTAGCAATACATTTAAAAACTGATTCATTCGTTAATCCGTTTCCACCAAAGAAAATCACATGATACATGGATGGAGATGCATGTCCAAAGATCACTGGGAATATACAGTGTAGTTTTCGTACAATCATCAAATCATTTAACACTCTTTTCGACAAGTCACATGTAGACACATGTCCAAAGATCAATGGCAATATACTAAAGATGACAGTCATAAAATCATCAGATCATTTCACACTGGCGTCCAGCAAGTCACATGGAGGTGCATACCAGTACATTACAGCATTTAAACTGGAAGCATTCAGTGGTGAGTCTGTAGAAAGATTAACTGTCCTACTTAGATGTTCACCCAATGTACCCAGTGTACCTTTCACACACAATGTAATTTGTCAATGGTACACTTGAATCTAGCTCTGAAAGATTACTCAAAATATAAAAGAGATGCAAGTGCAATATCCAAATCACTGGCAGCTGCAATTTTCTCGATAAAGGTAAAACGTCTGCAGTACACCAGTACTTCATCATAGTTCTGTTTTGTCAGAGATACCTTGCCTGAAAACCTTTTTGAAGATAAAATGTTTATACATATAGAGAGCATGGTGCAGAGTGATCATCATGATTTTAATATTTTTTTCTGTGAAAATGAAGATTATGATACAAACATGATCGTCCCCACTAAACACAACATCAGACTAACTGATTTATTGACCATAAAGTGTAGCGTGCAAAATACAAGAAGCACAAATTAAAAATCTACAACAGTAAACAACAACTTAAAACGAATAAAATAAGTGGGCTACTCAGATAAAAACAAGGAAATGTACCTGATAAAAAGTACATTTTGAGAAGAGAGAAATGAGAAATGAAAGCCAGGCCTCAGACATGGCCTGTGGTCATACTTTAAATGTTTTCTCATAGGAATCCTACATTGGTCCCATTTTAGAATTGTATCCTATACTTATGATTGTACTTCTAGATTCGGTTTCCTGGCTAAGGATTAAGCCCTGTCAAAGGACACAGATGTTTCAAAGGATATCTTAACAGAATCGTGTCTTTGCCCTCAAGGTGTTGCTGGTCTTCAACAGTTACTGTATTTACCATGGCATTACAATAGGCTATATTATGATTGCCACTTTGGCCATAATGCCATATGCTAAACAACATTTGCAGCCAATACATGTATATGAGAGATGACAGCATCAGCATGTGTTCATGCATCAGAATTATTATTCCAATACTATAGGTCGTAAGACGACTGATATATTGCACATGAATGTTAAGTACTTTAGACACTGACTAGAAAGGGGAAGCTAAAATTAAAGCTTCTTGGACTTGAACTGTGAATCTGCAAACCTGAGCAGACAGGGTTAGGTAACGTTGTTGCAGGGGGATCCGGGATTTCAATCTATATGTTGGAGGCTCAGCAAACAAAGATATGACCACAGGAATAGCTAATGCCACATTACAGGTTCTGCGTGTAAAGGTGTGTACGCAGACACTGGACTGACAGCTGCAAATGCACGCAAAACTGCGTGGCATTTTTAGCCAAATAACCTATTTTACGTTAGCTAACGTTAGCCAGCTGAGACGATAACACGTAGCTTACACGTTCGAGGAGGCACACGGGTCACAGGGTATTTAACATTACCGCCCGGCTAAATCTGATACACCCTTTTCCATTCACAGCTGCCAACTTAGCATTGCTAACGTTAGCTAGCTGCGAGCTGCCCCTGTCAGTGCATTATCAGCAGCTAACGAGACTTTAACCACACACACTGACCTCAGGAGCCTGACAAACACGCCCCGCAACACACACATACGAAGCCATGCAGATACTGACAAACAACTAAACAACGTATTTAGAAAAAATATGCTCGCTAACGTTGCAGCAGCAGCTAGCATGAACGTTACCGATCACACATTCATTTGGTCCCGCAGGCTGTCTTGGAGTTTGTTGATGTGAGGAGATTTCGGCTTTAATTCGTGGAAGAGCGATGCGTTTAAAACACATAACCGACGACGGGATGAAGACTCACCTCCACCGCACAGGACAGAGGACTGGTAAGCAGATGATACATGACCTGAGAGCAAGTAAACTGGCGTTATCCTTACCTGGATGTGAGATGTCTTGAGACGTGAGGCTGCATTCATATTAAGTTGCCTCGCGCATGCGCAGTGCCTCCAATCCGTCTCGGTCCACGTCTGTGCGCATGAGAGGGGCTCAGGTGGGCTGGTTCCATGCTGCAGCCTCCTCTGTGTGCAATGTGGCCAGTTCACAGGAGCGGCAGACCTTTTATTAGAAGATTTAAATAATAAATTAAGAAAACCAACTGAATCATTGGCTCTACATGAATGGCATGTAGAGCACCATCTGTCACTTAAATCACATTCAAATATACATGCACTTCCATAGAATCTAGGAATGCCAGAACATATTTAAACAATCAGAAACACAATTTCTTATTGTGCATCAAAAAGCAACCCAGCACAGATATCTTCATATTCCTTTTTGGTTTCACTTTTCTGTGACCGTGCAGAGTTGCATGACAGCTCACAGTATCTGGTTTGTCCGGCTCATTTGCAGACATGCTCTGTCAAATAAGCCATGGCACTAGGAGAGGACAGGACAAGACAGGACAGGAAGTACCCTCGCAAGGGCAACAAACTCGGCCTTTGTCCTGCACTCAAAGCAACTGGCCAACACATGACAGTTATTACTGATAATTTAATTGTGGAACCATCACTGCCTTGTACAACAACCCAGGGTGAAATGTTGTTTGGCCTCATCTCGTTCTTCCCAGCTGATGTTTTTCATGGCCTCTTTCGCCTTGACCTTCTTAGGACTGTAGTATAAGAAAATCACAAACTTAGACGTCTGAATGTTCAGATTTTACACTCTTCTATTTGTCATTTTTGGTTTGAATCTCAAACTTTAGGAACCACTACAGCACATTTATCCAGCAGAATGTAGCCTTAAAGCTGAGATGATAGTCAATTCTTAAGTCTATGCCAAGGATTCAGCAGAATTTGGGTGGAAGCTTGAGTTAAAATGACGAATCCTTCTACATCTCAGCAACCATTCATTGAGCATTATGAGGCTTTTTAATGATACTGATTGTGTTTTTTCGCTCTTGAAGATAATAGCCAAGGTGGCGTCTGCAGCCTCTGACTAGCTTGTGCTGATCTCTTTGGCTTTTGAGTGTGTCACAAGAGGTATGCAGATCATATACTGTATAATCTGCAGGAATTCTATATCTTTATGGTGATTTAATATTTCATTTCAGCCTGTGACATATGGATCAAACCGAGACAAAGAGTGTGTTCGTCTGCATGCATGTGATGGCATGTGATGGCATGTGAGTGTATCTGTGGGTGAGGAGTGATCGTTAAGGATACCGGGGGAAAAACGACCCAAAAATTTGTGTGTGAA
>OMLP01006788.1:10905-21883 GCA_900302685.1 Spondyliosoma cantharus | reverse complement strand
ACACACACACACACACACACACACACACACACACACACACACACACACACACACACACACACACACACACACACACACACACACACCAGAACACACTTTTATAAGCATCACACACACACTTTTATGAGTCTAGAAATTGTTTGGCTATGGTTATCTCACCTAGCTGGCATTAAGTTGTTCTAGGGCCCCACCTCTTTTCTCTCATTCATCTTTCATTGCACCCATACCCAAAGGACCCCTGTCGATGTAAGTAAGTAGTGATATGCTGACAGTCAGCTGAGCAAACAGAGATGAAGTGACATCACCAGTCTGTGGGATTTTACTGTGCAGGTTAACTCTTAATTCCCAAAGAGATCCTTATGACCTCAGTTCAACCCTAGCTCCACCAACGCCACCCCGCCTCACTGAATAGAGAAAACACAGTGTGAGTCGATTTTCCGAAGAGCTGTTTTCAACTCTCCAAGAGGTTATACAGTATAACAACATAAGATTAATCCCAAGATTCCATTAAATGGGAATAAAATAATTAATGATCGAATTGTTCTGTATCTGAAACCACAAAATGTAATGTGAGATGACCGCAAAGCTCCAAGAAATATGTGGTTGTTAGAAATTATGACTCAGCACCATCTTTACCCATCATAACATTGTCATTGAGGGAAATTCGCCTCTGTCAAAATGATTAGTTGCCGTTACCCCCTGCATGGAATATGGAAAACACCCTGTCATCAGCGCTGATTAATTTACAGAAGATCAAGTTAAGAAAATAGCATTACATAACGCCGCTATTTCATGAGACGGATCAAGATTTCCTATGACATAATACACAGGATTACTACTTAAACATTATGATAGGCGGTAGCATTTGATACTGTACATACATGACATACTGTGCCATATTGTTTACACTTTATATCACAGGTCAGCGTGGTCTGGGCTTTCGCAGGCTGGCTCTCCGCTTGGAGGCTTTGAATACACAGGTGCAGAGGCTGAGCAGAGAGCGAGATGTCACCCAGCTGACCAGAGAAGATCTCAGTCTGTTACTGCAGAGGTATTCAGCGACATCTACAGTCTTAACATACAAACACAATATAACTGAATACAGATGTAGTTTATTATATTTCGTCAAACAGTGCCGTTACATGAAGGTTTATGTTCCAGCTTCAGGCAGGACCAGAAAGGCTTAGCCCACCTGGTGGAGAGGGAGCTGAAGAGAGTGTCTCAGAGGCTCGACCAGCTCAGCCGTCACCATCACCATCAGTCTCACACACCGTCACCGCAGGATGAACTCAGACTACACACAGGTAAAGCCCAGCAGATACCTAGCTTATATATCATGTGCAATCTGTCTCAATTGTTGCATTATCCCAACAGTTTTCAAACCCAGAGGAATCCAAACGTCAGTCCAGGTAACGGTTTGAGCTCCAGTCACTAAACTAATCACAGAAGAATTCGTCAAGACCTCAGGTGTTTATTCCTCCCGGATATCTGGCTCTGCAATCACATTCAAAAAAGCTCTAAGCAGCTGAGCAGCGGCTCCCCCCTCACAACACTCTGCAAATGCCGTTTATTTTGTTTCGATAAAGAAAATCCAGGCGACGGAAATTCCATATTGCTCATTAAAAGTATTAACATCTGCTTTTTTCCTGATTTCAAATGCGATTTAAAAGCCCTTTTTGAATGCAAGAATTTATTCTGAGTCAAACAAAAGCCCGGAGTTTGTGGTGTCAAATATTTAAAGTAGGCTAACATGAGGCTAAGAGTATTACACATTTTCCTACTTTTTCGTCACAGCATCAGCATCAGAAATATTACATGATCAGGATTTTGGGGAAAAAAGGATCTAACTGAAAGGCGTTACATTATTGGTAAAAATGTTATTACAATATCGGTCAAGACATTTTACTACATAATTGGTCATATATTCAATTTTTTATTACAATTTTCAATCACTTTTCAATCACTTTTACTACATTTTCAGTAAATACTCACATTATTGGGTGCTACGTGACATTATTTCACTAAAGTGTACATAGCTTGCTCATGATTACCAACGTTTGTGCTCTTTGATATGAATGAAAAGATAAGAAAGGCAGAATAATTGTTGTCTGCACGCCCACTTCTCTCTGGATGGAGTTTCAGGAAACAATTTCTATTTGGCTCTTCAGTCTGGATTTGTCATGTCCTGTCGTGTACAAGTACTGTACATACCCAACAGAAGAATGCGATTGAAGATGGGGAGGATGCGATGGCTTTAAATTTACATTTTTAATGTGTACTGTGCCAAAACCAGTCCATTGTCCTGCAGCAAAAACAGAGCTTTTAGGATTTGTTCCAGCTATAATATGATTCTACATTCTTGCTAGACCAAATAAATACACTCCCTCCCCCCGACATGTTGCCAGCTTCAATAATTGGCCAATTGCAAGCTTCTCTGTGGTTTACTGCTGTGGTAGTGCGATACTCCGAGCCAAACGCACGGTTCATATCCTCAAAAGAGGTTAACCACACAGTGAAATTAACAAGCTGTGATAATGGAGGGTGTGAATGGGGGGGTTAAAGGGCAGTGGGTGCAGGTGGTTATGGGGGATGAAGTCCTTGAATAGAAGTTTAACAAGTCCCACAGAGCCAGTGCCGGTCAACTGGCCGTGGGGATGTCTATGCTACGACCCTCCCGAGAGGTGTCAGGTGAAAGTCGGGTTACGCACCCCAGTTGGCACGCGAGGAGATTGTGTGTGTGTGTGTGTGTGTGGGCAGTGGGGATGAGTGGGTACATGCTTAAACTCCCCCTTCTGAAAAAAGGGGGAATTCGTAAAAAGCTCAGGCCACACAGACACCATACTGTGCATATGTGAGGGCGCACACTTGTCGACATGCACACACACACATGCCACCCGCATGCATGCAAACACACAACCCGCCATCCCCAGCCTGTTTCGCCCCCCTACCTCTTCCTCTCACATTACCTCACACCCATAAAATACGACTGAATTACCCACGAGTCCTTTCACCAACTTGTCTACTCGTACACTTGTTTTTGCAGAGGGAGCACTTTATTTTTTTTCCCCGCCGCGCTCCTATAGCACATCACTGTTTCCTGGCTTTCACACCTCGACTACGGCTGCAGGCTTTCTTATCTTTTTTCATCTCTTTTCCTTCTTACTAGGTTGTTTTACATAGTTAAACACTGTGTACTTTGGCAACGGCTAGCATTGTAAAAAAGGGTATGTTTGGGAGGAGGCAGGTGGGTCAGGTGTGTGTGAGCGTGTGTGTTCATTCCACTTGATTGACATTGGCTAGAGATGGTGGGGGGGCTTACGGGAAGGGGCCTCCGAGAACACACTGCCTCTACTAATGCCTCTTACACGCATGGCCGCACCATACATCTCGCCGATGGCTGCTATTCATTGTGAGCGTAGAAGGTTGTATATCAAAGTTATTATCCACTGTTCTTCATTAACTCCACAATGTTCTTTCTGTTGCTAAAGCCAGGCCTGCGGGATAATGATGCATTCAAAACGTCCACGTCAAGAAAAATGGTGTGACGGCTAATATCTCACCCATAGGGCCCAATGAGAAGTGTGAGGTGCCAATGGATCCCGTGTATCCGGTGTGTGCGGAGAAAGTGGAGGTGGGAAAGTTGAAATATGCTGTATGTGGTAGCATGAGCTGTGTAGCTCCACTTAAAGTTTAGAGTGTAATATTTAGTTCCAAGTATATGAGCTGGATATAAAAAGACCATTATAGACTGGCTAAGCTAATCTGCATGATGAATTACTGTGCATAACCAGAAACATGTGCTGTTGTTTTGACTTAATGTTATTTTGATTTACCATCTGTCTCTCTGGCAGTTCCTGCGGGCCCGCTGGCAGTCCGACCCCTGTTACGCCTTTTACGGGGTGGATGGCACCACCTGCTCCATATTGACCTATCTTAGCCAAACAGAGGACTTTTGTCCCCCTCGTCCTGGAAAAAAGCACTCCTCCCCACAATGGCACCAGAAACCTCACGCTTACACTGAGAAGGTACGATCACACCTGTGGAGGACAAGTTTCAAAGAAACAGTGATAAAGCAATTCATCAATTAAAGTTGCATATGAGTAAAAATAATTGGCCAATAGGGGGCAGCATATCACCAGAGAAAACGCTAACCACTGCTAACTGTAGCTACCGTTAGCTAGATAGCCTAGTTAGCCGTGTAGCTTGCGGTAAGGAGCAACAGGGGTTTTGATGCCTGCTAACACGGGAGCTTGGAACCGGCGGCCTGAGATTAGCTGGTTAGCTAGCTGATTAGTAACCTTAGTTAAAATAATTTAGTTGACATAATCAAGGTGTAACATCCTAATTGTTCTATTTTTTTAATTGTTCGTACAATTGTTGCACACAGGCTGAGCTACGAACAACTCTAAGGCCGCTGTATGAGGTCATCGGCAACAGCAGTGGTCCTGCCGTGAACTTCATCCGGTCCAGAGTGGAGAGGATGTCTGAGCGGTGGATACAGGCCGGTCTCAGGATGAGGCAGAGCAGCAACGCGACGGTCCCGACCCTGATGAAGGTATAAACCAGCATGTCAACTCTGCCGTGCATCTTTCAGTTAATGCTGTTAAGTGGTTTTCAAACATGTCTGTGTGATCATGTTTATGTAAAGGGTTTATAGGTGTTTTTCATATTATACACTTTATAATATCCCATCTGCCACCCTTTAGGTGCTGCTTTATCCCGGAGCCCTCGCTGGGAGTACTGGCCAGCGGTTTGAAGCCATGGTGAAGAGAGGGGGTCCTCTAGGGGAGCTGGTTCAGTGGGCTGACCTCAGTGCCTGTCTGACAGTTCTGGGCCACAACTTAACCTTTAGCACCTCACAGAACCAACTTCACAGGTAGCAGTGTATTGGACTGAGTAGTACTTAACTGACATAAATGATGTATTCATGGATGTCTGCAGAGACCCAAGAGATCAATGTTGAATCACATTGAAAAAGTAGTGATGTGATGTGTGTTGATTGTGATTGGTCCAGCCTGATAGACGCTGCTCCAGGCCAAGGCAGTTGTCCAATCCAGAGGCCCCTGACCTTCGACCTCATCTATACTGACTACCACGGCCTTGCTCACCTTCAAGGCTCCATGGGACCGGCTTTCTTGCACTATCGGTACGACCACAATTTTTTAAATACATAATGAGTATATCAGTTCTTATCTGTATAAAAATTATATTACATCTTTATTTTGCATTTACATAGTTTTATAAATGTTGCAAGTGTGTTTCATTGTCTCTGGGATTAAGACCTTTAATTTAATGATAGATTAAATGATTAAACAATATCAACCCTGACTTTTACCATAGATTCTTATCAAGAAAAAAGCTACCAAGATTAAAAAGATTCAGTTTGGACATTTTCAGAGCTGCATAACTTTCCTAGTTTTGCCCTTCTTTGAAGATTTGTTGCATTATAGTGTGATACTAATTTATTTGTGTATGCACACTGTGGCTTTGTTGCATAAGCGTGATGTCAACTTAACAAAAGATTTCTATATTTATTTATATATCTCTAACCCACACTTAAAGGAACAGTTCATCCAAAAATGAAAATTCAGTCATTATCTACTCACCCCCATGCCTATGGAAAGTCAGTCCACAAAACGGAGCTTCACAGAAAAAACAGATCCCAAACTGATTTGAGGCTCCAGAAATGTTTTGTGGACTGACTTTTCATCGGCATGGGGGTGAGTAGATAATGACTGAATTTTCATTTTTGTGTGAACTCATCAAATACCAAACAAATATTAAATGTAGAAAGCAGCATTACACGCCATTTGTTCTTTGTGTTCGACGTGTGTCACTCTAAGATGCATTATGTTTTTTGATCATTCTAGGTGTCGCTTCAGAATCCTGGACTCTTTTGGCACGGAACCGGCCTTTAACTTGGGGAGTTACGCACGCAGCCATGGATATAAAACGCTGTGGGGCAGCTGGGGTCTGCAACCTCTGCAGTACATGACCATGTTCCGTAAGTTTTTACATCTGTAATCATGCAACTCAGTGTGTGTGAGAACACAGCTGTGTACGTTGTATAATGTTGACTTACTACAGTAGATTGATTCAGAAATGCACTTGTCGAACACACATTTCTATCTTGCTGCCGCAGCACTGATCCCTCACGTACACCCCTCTGAGCGTCTTCCCGGTGAGAGGATTAATGTCCAAGGTTAAATAAACGTAGTGCCCAGACAGCGCTTTCATTCCAACACCTCTCCCTGTCAACTTTCCCACCCTGCCGGGAGATGGAGTCAAGCTGGACACGCTGGGCCGTGAGCCACCCTTCATGTCTGAGCCTGGAACACTGTTTATTTGTCCTGCGGAGGGGGGAGAGAGGGATGGCTGTGGGCTGATGGCAGGGGAGAAAAGGGAAAAAAAGGGTGAGACGGCAAAAGAGGACCAAAGACTCAGGAAGGAGAACAGAAAGAGAGAAGGGCCGCTGTTTATGCTTCTGTTTTGAAATGAGGAGGAGGAAGATGGTCGATTGAAGGATCTGAACCAAACAGACAAGCAGACGAGTCCGAACTGAAACCAGGTGGCGAGGGACACCGAAACAAACAAGAAACTTCATTCCTTCACAGCTTCTCATCCGACCCCCACATGTTGCATGTTCTTGATCGTATCAGTGTGCTGTTGCATATCTCTGCTGCTCATCTGATAGATAAGCGTGTGAGAGACACGTTGGGAGATTCTGTGCATGAGGGAAGATCTGGCAAAAGTCCGTCTACCTCGAGACGGGGGAGAATGACACACACGTTCACAAATGTTGCAGATGCTTGCACACACACCTTTGCTGGCACATTCCTAGCAAAGTAAATACTCGTCTTTCACACCTTCTTCAGCGTGTCGGAGGGCAGCAGGGTGGCAGCAGCCTATCCAAACAACCAGACGTTTAACCTCTTCTACATCTCATTTCCTTTCGCTGCTGATTTATTCTGCACAGCGTGTTTCCCCCCTCACACGGAATCTTAATCTCAGTCGTTATATTTTTGGCTTATGTTCTCATAATATTTTATCCTCTATACTTCTCAAAAACTTGAACATAGACATGCACATGCTTAGAGTCAATTCAGTTCATCTCAAAACTCTGTATAAAATTGACTTTCTAGCCCTGACTCATGACCTTTCTAATAGAATGGTCCATGGACATTGAGAACAATATCTGTGCTGCAATTTATTTACCTTCACACATCATCTCGTCACCTGACCGCTTTGTGTTCTGTCATCTCTAGCTCATACTCCTGATAACTCCTTCCTGGGCTTTGTGAGTGAGGAGGCAGTGAGGGAGGAGGCGAGGGAGGAGGAGCTGGAGGCGGATGCCTACAAGAAAGACAAGATAGCCGTCGTCTATGGCAAACAGGACTACATGTGGCAGGTATAGTGACCGATAGAGTGAAGTATATGAAGACCTTTTTTTGATATGTGAAAAAGTCATGTGTCACTTTGTTTTCATATGTTAATTGAAATTTTGAATCATATGTGAAAGAAAGTCAATCACCTGTGCAAATGTTCATTTAATGTGGCATTATTTTCTTTTCACATGATAAAATTTGAGTTCACATGTAAAAAGGCCCTCACAGTCACAAAGGCCCTTGTGTTTTTGTTCTCGCTGTACTGAAGCCTGCACACTCTGGTTCCTGTATGTGCGTGTTTCTGTATGTGTGTGTATATGTATATATCAGGGTAAAGCTGAGTATGTGGGGGTGATCAGTGAAGAGCTGGAGACCCACGCTACAGTCTACCAGCCTCCAGGACACGTCTCCAACCTGCCCAGCTTCATCACAAACCACGGCCTGCTGACTCAGGAACGCTTCCTACGACTTCTCCGCCGGGCCAAGGTCAGATAAGAGCTCATCTCAGAGTGAAGAATACAGGCCGGTGCATCCATTGTGTATGCTTAACCATGTTGGATCCTCATTAAGATGCAAAATAACATGTCTTCCGTCTGCTGCTTCCCTCTCAGGTGTTTGTCGGCCTCGGCTTCCCCTATGAGGGTCCAGCTCCCATCGAGGCGATAGCGCTCGGCTGTGTGTTCCTTCAGCCACGATTTGACCCACTGCACTCATCAGACAACAACGACTTCTACAAAGGCAAGCCCACCACGAGACAGGTAGGCAACTCCTTCAACTGAAAAGAAAGGATAGTTTGAATCAAACATCAATATAAATATAGATAAAAAAAAATATATATAAATATAGATAAATAAATATCGTAATAAATAACTTTGGATCACAGATCTCTTCCCAACACCCGTATGCTGAGACATTCATCGGCAAGCCCCATGTGTGGAACGTAGATGTGAGCAACAAGACTGATGTACGGGAGGCAGTCCGAGCCATTCTACTCACAGAGGTTGTATATATGAATGTATACAGACACACATTTTGTGATTCTTGATTGTGATTGGCTGATTTCAGTCACAGTAGCACTAAATAAGAGTATGTGTGTGTGTGTGTGTTGTTGCAGGTGAAGCCTTTCACTCCGCGAGAGTTCACGTGTGAGGGAATGCTGGAGAGGGTTCATGCTTATATCACTCATCAGGTACAGACTCGTTTTTGGGAGTCGTTGATGCTAATATGTCCACAATAGTCAGACCCAACAAACTGGAGATTTTCTGACATATAATTGACGTTTTTAAGGCTTTTCTGTTCCACTAAAGCTTTTGAATAACAGAGAAACTATTCAGTTCACGCTTTGTTCAAATTGAACTTTCTTTTTCCTGAATCCCTCCAGAATTACTGCAGTAAATCCATTCCTACTTGGCCACCTGAAAGTGCTCTAAGGGCGCACCTGGGTCCCCTGGGTCAGTCATGTGTAGAAGTGTGTCGACGCTCCACCCATGTGTGTGAGCCCGCTCTGTTTCCCCACCTCAACAATCCTGCTGCATTCAACAGGTGAGAAATCAGCAATCATCTCCTTTTTGGACGTAGGTCGCCGTTATACACAAATAAATGTGCTTTCATTTCCCATTTTTTAGACTCGGGATAGGCTGCTCCAGCATGAAGCAGGAAGTGAACCACCTGTTCCCCTCCTACAGTCCTTGGGGTCGACACTGTGGCCTCCAGCAGGAGCCTCTGCTGTTCAGTTGTGCTGGCTCAGACCCTTCACATCGCAGGCTGTGCCCCTGCAGAGCTCACCTACCAGGGCAGGTGGCACTTTGCCCTGACTGCCTCTAAACAACATAAAAGAACTCAGGAAATGGCAAGAAGAGAAGAGAAGAGAAGACAAGAGAAGAGAAGAGAAGGGGAAACGGGTAATAAGATGAAGACAGCACCAAAGAGCCAATCTGCAATGCATACTGTATAAGTAAAGAACTGATCTCGACCAAAGAGAGACTGTCCTGCCAATATGACTGAAATCCTTGTGGTCCTGTTGGTGGATCTCGCGCTCGCTATGTTTACATGGACAATATTTCTTCATTCTAATTGAAGATTTTGGGTCAGTTTGTTTACATGGGATGGGATTAATGGGGTCTGGTGTTCACATTAATCGGAACAGCTATGTGACGTGCAAAAGTAATGTTATCTCTTTTGCCGTGTGTTTGATCAGCCTTCATCTATTATGTTTAGTTCTTTCAGAGTTTGAGACTTTCAGAGTTTCTTTCCAGTTCCCCTTGGAAGCCATTGTCTTTGGTAAGTGGGGAAACATACTTCACTACCCATTTACATCAGGAAGATGACATAGAAAAGAACACTGGCAAATATTCAGTAAAAAGTTTAAACTACCCCTCTTCAACCAATTGAAATTGTGTTCAGGCTGGGCCTGTTTGTTGTGATTGAGGAGCATTTTTATTCCGTTTGGGTTTATATTTGGAATATTAGGCTCCATGTTAAGCAAACTTTGAGAGAAATAATATTTACACTCTATTTTATTACCATGTGCACATTGATATGAGTCGAAAATCATTTCAGTGCCCCAATAATCTGAAGGAGGAATTTCAGTTAGCGTTCCTTGCATTACATCTGTGCAAGTGCAACATCAGCATCGTAATAAAAATCTCAGGTCTGTAACAATTTGTCAGAAGTAACGTAGGTGCTAACGACAAACAAGAGTCATTATGTCGAAATAATGTTGAAAACTTGAATCTTGAAGTAAACATGTATGTAATGCTGTGATCCTATCCTCTCACTGAAGTTACATACACACCATTAACCCTATTACAAGAAAATGATGATTTTAAGGTAAAAAAGTTACATAACGTTGCTTTAATTCATCACAAACATAAAGTGATGAGAGTTCATCTTAAAGGGGACTTTCAGCTATTCAGGGATCAATCAAGAGAGAAGCTGTGCCATGTTTACTTAAAGGAAACGTGTAAAATATGGCGGTCTGTATCGACTTACTAGATTTGTCTTGTGCAGTTGTTTTGGATAAGACTGTTTTATTACTCAGGAACCAGAACTTCATTATTGTTGTTTCACAAGTACTTAAACTGTTGAATTCAAGGCCCGGTGTCTCATAACACAGAGTACAGTCGATGTTGTTATTGTAGCTTTTCCTTGATCCCTTAAGCAAAAAGGTGCACTTCAGGGAAAAGGTGTATTTAAATGAATATAAGTGAGAAGTGTCACCACCCCTAAGCCATATAATCCTGGGTGTTCAACTTCTCCTACTTTGCTCCAGATCACAGTACAGTGCATTTCAATATTATGCTAAATAAGTATCTAATCATTCATTCTCTCACAGTAATGTATCACACTGGTCAGCGTTGCATGGGATTACCGCTCATGTAACCCCCTCGATGCATTGCTGGCTTCAGATATTAGTCCAGGCCTCGGAGGAGAGAGCGTGACAGCCTAAGTGATGAGGCTCATTATCTGAGTGAATCATGGATAACCTCTGAATGCCTTTGGGAGGTCACAGCCATATGACCATGATTATACTGTCAAATAAACCATTGGTTCCCAACCGTCTTTGACTTAAAAAAAAACCCTCAGCCCCCCCC
>OMLP01006787.1:17519-27664 GCA_900302685.1 Spondyliosoma cantharus | reverse complement strand
GTCTTGTCCTCTGACAGTTTCAGCGAAGACATCTATTTCATGACTGGGTCAAGGCCAAACATCTACTGGAAGGCATGCTGGATGGTGATTAGTCCAATAATGCTTGCGGTGGTTTTGGTTGCTTACGTGGTCGTCCAGGCAGAGAAACGCCCCACCTATCCTGCTTGGGACCCATCTTATGTAAGCAATTCACACCTTATTTGCCTTTACCGGGAATTAGAGGAGAAGATTAATATGCTCTTAGGACATGAGAGAGGTATTTATCTTCTGCCAGCAAAAAGTGAATTAACAAATATTACAAACTGGCAAACATTGTGATAAACTTTCAAAAACCTTTCGTACTCACAAACACTGTAAATACACCAGATTGTTTTCATCAAGATCCTTGCATTCATGAAAGATATCAGGATGCCTTATCTTGCAATGAGAACAATGAGAAATATTTCTGTCTTTATCTGGATTCACGCCAAAAGGGTTAGGTCATTAACAAAAACATAACCTCCTTGGCAGAGGTAATAATAGTCTGTGCATTAAATTCCACACTTTTCACTCCTCTCTTTTTTCTTTAGGAATTATTCCCCGAAAATGATGTGAGGCCCTACCCAGACTGGGTGTTTGCCATCATCATCCTCCTCTCTACAGTACCTGTGATTCCCATCCCTCTGGTGGCTCTTTACAGACTGATCTGCCGGAGAATGTCCTCTGCTCGCGCTGAGCCAAATCCCTACAGCAATGACGGCTTTGTGATTGAAACACAGGAGGAGCACAGCCGAAGAGCTGAGAAACTGTCATAATGCATTCATGAACTGAAAACTATGTTCTGATTACCATCATGGCTTCTTTGGAATGTCCATTTTAATTCATTGAACATTTAATCAGTCACGCTGAACTCGAACCTGTTGTGTTTCCTCAATAACAAAACTGTATTTATTCAACTGTGAAATTCTTTCCTTTGTACATTGCTGTGTAGTGTACATGATACAAATAACATTCAATCTAGCACATTATTATGAGACAAACAGCACACCTGAACATAAAGTCTTACACTCATTCAAAGTGAATCAAATGTGCATAAGATCTTAAAAGATAAGTTCAACAAATGATGGAAATTTATTTATTATCTACTCACCTGAAAGTCAGATAAAGTTTTGTATTCCATGAAAAATTTCTGGATTTGAAAATTAAAAAAAAACAACAACTGGGGAACCCCCCCAACCACAAAAAAGGGGTACATACATTTTTACATTTGGAAACAAGTCCCCATCTGCTTCAGTTGTTTAGGAGAAAGCAGCAATGCTGTTTTTCTGTGAAGCTCGTGAAATGTTTTGTTTAGACACTACTCTGTATATGCATGGGGTGAGTAAACAATGACTGAATATTTCTTTTTGGTTGAACTTTTCCTTTAAGCTTCCTTTTGACGTTTCATGTGATAATGATGGATGGATATCTTGTAACTTGCTCACATATAAATTATTTTTCCATGTGATGATGTGTCTTCTTTGTGGAAAACTACCACAAGCATAAATCAAAGTCCAGAGAGACAAACAACTGTGGGATGACATAGCTAGCTGGATGGTTTTCAATTAGCCTTCGCGTGTTTATAAAATGTGGTTGATGTTTTTTTTATAGGGTACATTTGTGACTGAGATTTATCACCTGACTGTTTTATATCCGATGACTAAGGACTGTTTGTACCTCTTTTACCAGCAGTTAGCTTTCCAGACAATGTTTAACTGTCAAGACTTACTTTGGCACACTGCCAGATCAGATAAATCCGAATGACTGATTTTAACACAATGCTCATCTCACAGCCGCAAAATTTGAGGATGAGAGAAGGAAACAAAAAAGTGTTTTTCATTGATTTTTGATAGACATACCTATGTCTTTCAGCTGCAGGGGGTTTCATGGTTTTGTTGGGAGCTGTAATCGGGGCTTAGTGGTAGTCTACGTCTGGATGGCCAAGAAGTCCACTGGTGTCCTGAGGTTGGTGGCCTGTCGGACCCTCAACAGCCTCAGATCCCCAAGACGCCTCTCTAGACTGCGTTTTCCTGTCAAGACGATGACAGCAGAACATATGAAGATGTTTTTCTTCTCTTTGGTGGGGAACTCTTAAATTCACCCACTTGAACTCTTTCCAACACGTTTACAATCCAATCAAAGTCCAGATTACTTTGACTTCTGTACATGTATCTTAATTTGTTGGTTCAGGTTCAAAGTCCACATTCAAAGGGATTGGCCTTCCTGGCAAGCTGCAATGAGGATGTTTTCATGTTGGTGATTTATGAAGTCTCTTTTGAGGACGCTGCAGGCTTTATTTTCCTGCTGTAGTGCAAGTGCAGTTTTATGATTAGCCAGAGCAGTAGGGCTGCTCGGTATGAATTATCATATATAATTATAAATTGTAATTGTGAATTGTAAGTTCATACATTACATTTCTTCCTCAAAGTTCGAATCACAATTATTGAACATGATTTTATTATTGACTGATGTACATTACAATATGCTTTTCATTTAGTGCATTAAACGTGTGAAATGATAAAATATCGAATGATCGAATTTCACAAACTGCACTAAACACACCACGAACCAGGATGAGAGTGACTTTTGGGTTTTAGGGGGTTGCAAAAGCACACAAAACAAAACAAAACAAGACAACCACTGTTAGCACGTATGGCTCAGCAGCTGTAACCTCACTAATTATTAACGTCTCTTGACACAGCACAACATCAGTCACCAATTAATTTCTTTTAATTCACTGAAATTATTACACACCAGTAACACTGGGTGATTTCAACATCTTGAACGACTAGAAATCAACTCTGCTACTCTGATCTGAGTGTACATACGTTTGTGCAGGTGTGGGAGCAGATCCTTATAGAGGGGACGGTGTTGTGACAGCACTAGCAAGAAGGAAAGACAGAAAAGCAGCTCCACCGCTTCATACTGCACAATGCCGGTCTGGGCCTTACTGCCTAATATCAATCCTGCACAAAGAGGAAGAGATAAGAAGAGTGGCTACTGTTTAAATACAGTAGCTAATGGTGATCAAAATGACCAAACAAAAGATAAAAACAAGCTTTGAACTTGATATTGTTTCAATATTTTTTTCCCTGATGTATGAAGAGAAAATGTTGCCTTTGTTGCTGAGCCTGATGAGGTGACTGGCGTACTCCGACATGTCCCATATCATCTGCAGGAAAAACATAGGGTTCTTGCAAACGGTCTGACCAAAGGGCAAACTCTGAGCACACACATGGAACCTAAAAACAAAACAGAAAATAATAAAAGACACAAGACAGAATATACAGAGACGAGCCCTGTCGATTTAGATATTTACATTCTGAGATAATGGTGGTACATTTAACTCTCAGCTCGGTGGAGGTATTGATTGACAACCACCCCGGTGCTTACTTAGCAAACAACACAAGAGGGGAAGTGGTCAGTGTGTTCCTGACCCGTGTTCATCACAATTGTATTTCAATACTTCAGGAGGGTAATAGAAAGAAATTAATCGCAGCACCGATATAAATATACTTAATCTGACAGAATAATACAAGTGAATGGACAATAGACAGAGACAACAATTGCTTAATTAAAGTAGTACTTAAATTTTGGTCTAAAAACACCTTTACCTGCGTGCATGAAGCAGAACCAGCTTGTAGATGTTCTTGTAGACGGCCTCAAGAGAGTTGGTCTGAGAAAGGAAAAAATCTATTATTATATTGAGCATAAGAGCAAAAGGTGCAGAAAATAACCGAAAAAGAAATAAATAAATGATGGGCTTAATACATCTTAATCCAAAAAAAAAATGTACATATCTAACAGGGGCAATGTGGACAAGTTATATCCTCTGTTCATTGACCTGTTTCACTCTTTGTCCAGTACAGTACACTGACATTTTACAAGACATTTAGCAGTTACAATAAGTACATTTGTCACAAGAGAGAAACCACGACATATCGCCATCGATGGAGTAAAAAGAAATATAGAAACAATTGTAAATCCCTCATCTGAGGATCATAACTGCTATTTGTCAAAGATTCTTTAAGTGCACAAGTATGATTGAAGTGCTAACGATATGAACATACGTGCATAAGTGCATAAATCATTTATTTTTTTTTGGGGGGGGGAGTCATACTATGCGGGGTCAAGGTGAAGTCTGAACATTTACTACCTATCTGCTACACTGTTTGCCCATTGTGTGTTAAACTGAAAGGCGACCAGTCATAATCCCAGCTATCATGGAACTTGACATGTTTACAACTGTTATTTACCACTTGGTCGTTGTCTCAGTTTAATTTCTGCTTGTTATCCTTTACTCTACATGTTGACAATGGCAACTGACACCATCACTTGTCAGAGGAAGAGCAGAGTTCAGGTTTTTTTACTTTTGTAGGCCATGTCCTTGGCAGGAGACGGCCCCTTAATTAGAACACTGCGCGTTGGCTTGCAGCTGATTTGAACATCGAGTTGGGTGATGGGCCCATTTGGAAGACCTACACCTTCGAAAACTCAATTCACATACACTGTCTAAATGTTTTTGAAAGCTATAGCTTGAATGAAATGCCATGAAAAGGAGGCTACAGCTATGTTAGCGACCCTGTGAGGCTGTAATTAGACACAGCAGTGCTCTGAGCTAAATGCCATGACACTGCTGATGCTCAAGTTTAACAGAAGCACTAACTATGTTAACCATCTTAGTTTAGGGAGTTCTTAGCAGGCTTATATTTGCTAATTAGCACTAAAAACAAGTAAAACTAAGGCTGGAATGGAAGGGAATGGAATGGATGGGACTGACATTAGTTCTTACAGGGTAAATCCACCAATTGTACACATTGAAGTGTGTGTACAGGTCTTAGGGGATTACTATTGCATATGTGAAAAGAGTACTATAAAGTATTTTGTGGTTCCAGAGGAAACCGCATTTCATATGATAAATTGCCTCCAGTGATGTCACACAGTGGCTAAGTTACGTTATGGGTAATGTAGGCACCATTAAAATACCAATTATTTTCCTGACCTTCAGGTCCAGAAACAAGGGATGGCACTTGAGTCTGAGGATGGCCATAAGTTTCCTCTTCATTTGCTGTCCAGCTGAGTGGAAAGAGCCTAAAGTAAGGCTGTAGCGCAAAGACAGGCCTGCATAGCTGTGAGAGATGGAAAGTAAGAAGTAAACGCAAAAGAAAAGAAACATTAACATCTGAATGTTAACAGAGATGTAGTTATAATATTAACTGTGTTCTATGTTAGAATATCAATCATCCATGCTCAACAGGGAGTTGTCTCTAAGAATATTTATGAGAAGGTACAAAAGTTCATGTGTGGGTTTCCACTCAGTATAAATAGAACCATAAAGATTGCCAAAAGTCCAATACATTCTCACAAAAGAACTAAGTCAATAATTCTACAGTATAACTAGACGAGTGAAGATCTCCTCTAGGTGTGTCTGGGGGCATGTGGGTGGGGAACAGGGAGTGTCCACGTGTATGCATGAGAGTAGTAGAACATAGGGGAGAGAATATGCATATTTTTTTTTTATCAACCACTTACACATGTCTGGTGCATAACTGAAGACAACACAAAACTTTCAACATGTTATCTTAAAATCAGAATTAAATACAATCACTGATGTGGAGATTCGTGACACCCCTAATCAGGACTGACAAGATGCTTAACCTGGAGTAGTCTTTGTAGACGTCCAGTGAGTGCGAGTCCAGCAGCAGTCCACACCAGGGGAAGAGGCAGCGAGGAGGCAGCGCACGGATGTCAGGACAAGAACCCTCGCCTCCTGATACCTGAAAGTTGACCACCACCTTCTGCGGGTTGACCACCAGACCATACTGCGGAACCCCTGCCAGCAGGATCCTTCACACATCATGCATGTGCCATTATTAACTGCTAAATTTAAGATTTAGCATTACATTAGGTTAAATCTGTGTCTTTAAAACTTGTTTAACATGTAGCCACACAAATACTACCGCTAGAAAAAAAGTGGTGTGCTAATCACATTGCAGCCTTCTACTGCTAAATATCTTGTACTGTACGGCTTCCATTAACAATGTTACTGCTGAGTCATGAGATGCTGACTGCTTCATCTTGAGTCTGGTTAATAATGGATTTTCTACAGGTTCAAAATAATCTATTATAGATAGATATTTGAAAAGAACATTCGTAAAGATAACGTAGCTCTGTCAAAATGAATGTTGGCTTAGAGCCCTGATGTCATATGAACAGTCATAAAAAAGTCATAAAAACTTAGCGTCACACTTGAGAAAGGTTTGTGCATCATGCAAGTCTGGTGTGATCAGAAGGAAGTCATCCACCAGTCTTATCAAACATCTACAGGACACAGAGAGTGGAAAATAACAAATACAGTGAACAGAAACAAGCTAAAGTACAAGAAGACTGCCTTCTGCTGCTACAGATGTGTTATTACATCTATGGAAAAAGACTGAAATAAATGGCTGTACCCTTTCTTTCCAGTAATGTCTTTGAACAAGACGTTCTCCATGTGGCCGTAGCAGAGACAGCAGAGCAGACCAGACACAACCGACCCCTGAGGGATCCCACGGCACTGACGGTATGTCCTGAAACACAAAGGGCAAACATTTTGTAATTTAAAGGGGCAAATTAAGTAGGAATGTTTCATTTTTAATGTGGTTAATGCGTACTTCTTCCCAAACTGAACAACACTGCCAGTTAGCATTTGGGTAAAGAACTCTAACGCCTCTCTGCCACGAAGATCTGAGCAGAAATGCTGAAGGGAGAAAAGACAAGAAGGAGTGATGGCTTAAAAAAAATACCAAACATCCTTATCTAAAGAAATACATCAAAAGATGTTGCTCTCACCTGCTCTACTAATATGGTGTGATGAACTTTTCCTCTTTTCTGCAGTGACATCCCAAATCCTTTCATGTTTGAGGATCCCATGTTATCCTCCAGTAAATCTGCCTGTATAATAAACATGACAAACTCTCTAATTGGGTCAAACAGCCATGAGCATGATGTGAACAGTATGCTTGTGTATGTTTAAGAGCACCTGTCTAACAAAGGCCTTTTTCAGGCCCTCGTGGGAATCAGCCCAGATCTTGGCGTAGCAGCGGATGGTAAAGAGTTCGTCCAGGACAGGTGTCAGAGCCTGATCAATCACCTCAATGAGTTTGTCGTGAGGCAGACTCTCGTAGGCTCCACTCACATCCACCTTCATCGCGGAGACAGAATGAAAAAATTAAGTAAGGAGGAAAGCAACATTTAACGAAAAAATGTTTTGCTGAATGTTAAAACTGTTGTGCTTTTGGTAGCAGTATCACCAGAATGTATGAGTATGACTGCATCACTAATGTTACATCAGTCAGGACAATTAATTAAGGACAAAAACTAACCTTAACAAAGTAGAGGGGTTGTGGCGTGTCCTTCTGGCCAGGAGCTATAGACCGCATCACCTTGTGGATATCTGTCATTCCCCACACTGTGGAGCCCAGGAGGGATGGAGTGGAGCGCACACAGGCAAGCAGTATATCGAGCAATTCCTTGACACGCTTTCGGTAGAACTGCAGGGGATAAGAAATGTCCTAAATAATTTGCACAACCTCACAACACAGGGTGCCCACACCTTCTTAAATATCACATTCAAGGACTTTCCTGCCCTAACTCCCTCAACTTTAAGGACCCAACACAGCAGAATTTGAGAAACAGATCATGGTAATTGTTACAACACAGAATTCTTATAAAAAGAGAAGCAGAGAGGCCTGAATGTGATAACACTTCTCACTTGTGCTGTTGTGTTACAGTTATGAGAGACACACATGCAGACAAACAGATCATAGCCTTTTAACTAATGCTAATTTAAAGAAATGTTTTAACAACTTAAATTTCTATTCTTGGCATACAAATATATTCTGAATACATAAATTTAAGCACATTTAATGTCCATTTTTATTCCTCTCCTATTCACAAAATGTTCAAGGATTTCATGGACCCATAGGAATTCCGAGAACATAGCTCATAGAACTTTAATGACCATTAACCAAAATGTACCCTCGTCTTGGCATCTGCTCCTATGACTCGTGTGATAGGCCTCATGCCATCAGTCTTGGGAATGAAGCGAAGGCGAGCGATGACGGTGGATTTGGGGAGGGACGCCACCTGAGCAGGAGTCAACTCCTCCATCTGACCCTTGGAGAGATGACCCCTAAATCACAAAAACAACTTGTGAGCATGACTGTACAAGTACAAGACATTGCAGTGTGTGTATAAGTGAGTACCTGAAGGCCAAGTCTTGCAATTTTGCCCAGACTTCCTGTCTGTAGAACCTGAGGGCGTTTTTCTGGCCCACACTCTCAGTGACATAGAAACAGGCTCGAACCAGGCCCACAACGTAGCCGTCTAAAAGCCAAGCCAGGAACTGACCCAGGATCTGTGTCCGGTATGAGAGCTCACTAGGCGGGACCCTGCCTGCAGATGAGAGTGCTCTGGTAAAGGCCAAAATGCATTCAGCAAGAGAACAAACAGCTTGACGCCTATGACAGTCTTACCTGTTTTACTAATCTTCAACCAATCACAGTCATTCACCTTCATCTTCCACATCAGTTCAGCCAGTGAGAGCTTCTCAAACTTGCCACTTTGCAATAAGCCCCTGACCCTGACGAAGAAATTAAGTCGGTTGTGGTTGGAGCCCCACAGCTCCTGAGGGATCACAGCTGTGAGGCATTCCTTGACGAACAGGTAGACCCGGTGAGGTGCACAGTGTTGAGGCAAGACGGAGCTTAATTCTCCTTGTCCTGCATCTCTCTCCTCCACCAGTGGGCACATCCTCTGCAGTATTCTGCTGTAGGGACATCTCCTGTGTTGACGCAACAGCTGACTGAAAAGGGGGACCATGTTAAAAAAGCGCCGGGGGAGTTTCTTGGGCTTTCTCTCAAGCCCATTTAGATATGCCAGTCCCTCAAAGAAGATTGTTCGTACTAAATCTTGCCCTTGTAGCCTTCTGCGTCCATCAGCGCTCTTCTTCTTCCTGTTAAGAATGAATCCCTTCATGCCCTTTCCCCCATAAAGGAATCCCAGAGTTCGGATAAAACATTGCGAGGAAGGCAAAGGGGGGAAAATCCCTGATCTCCAACTAGGTTTTCCCTCCAGGGGAAGTATGGTTGTTTGGTTCTCAGCAGGCTGTTTGGAACCAGATGCGTCATTTTCCAAAGGTTTCACAGAGGGATTTGGTTCCAGAGGCAGGGGCTGAACTTGTTCCACTGCTTCATCGCAGACCTGTTGGATTTCCTCTGTGGGTTGCAGTCCTACCCATCTCCTCTTTCCTGAACAAGTCATAATCTCCGCCTCATCCTTCTGATCTGTTTCTCTCTTTCTTTTCCCTTTCTTCACTCTTACATCCATCGTCCTCCTCTTCTTGCTGATAGTAGGATTCTCAACTTTCTGTCTTCTCTTCAAGGCCACTGCTCGTCGATACCTTCCGAACTGAGCACCGTTATTTGTCCTGGACTGAGGCTGGAGATAAAACCCAGGGAGAGCAGTAGTCATTGATACCCTGTCATAAACCGGAACGCCGCACACCTGGAAAACACAGGAAGGAGGGACTGCCACAAACACAGAGCAGCTCTCCAACAGGTACCGTGTGATGTCTGTGCCGAGACGCACTGTGACTTTCTTCCACAGGTCGCTGCCGTGGATGTAAGCAGCGCTTTGAGTTACGTCTCCTTGGAATTTGAAGTGGTCCGCATCCCGCTCCTCCCGGGCGACAGACAGAAAATTGTAGCCGTGTGCCAAGACATTTCTCTTTCTTTTCCTTTTCAGACTGTTAAGAACAAAGGCCAGCAGTTCAGGCAGAGTGCAGATCTGTGGAAAGAAGAGCATCAACACAAGAAGTTACCAATTTGATGATATCATATTATTCAATCCTGACTTGTTTCTGTCTTTGTTGCTTCCAGAAAAACAAATGGTGTCTCTTATAAACCCAACAGCTTTTACTTTAAAGTTCACTGCTCATTTAGTAACTGTAGAGCTTAAAGGTACACTATGTAGTTTTGAGGAAGACATTGTAATCAGAAAAGAAAGATCTTAATTTACTGATCATTTTTTAATGCTTTTTTTTTTTTTTTTTTTTTTTTTTTTTTTAAAAAAAACAAAACAAAATA
>OMLP01006786.1:44982-55908 GCA_900302685.1 Spondyliosoma cantharus | reverse complement strand
ACACACACACACACACACACACACACACACACACACACACACACACACACACACACACATTCATATACAGTATTTATATAAATAATTGATTAATCTATTACATGTGTATATCAACCATCAATTGCCCCCTGGGGACAAATAAAGTTCTTTTAATTTAATTGACTTGTATATAACTTCAAGAACATTGGTTGAATATGTATGAACACAGTATAAATATCATCTTTTATTGATTAATTTATATTTACATAAGATGAAGATAATTAGTCAATTAGTTAAAGGAGACCTTTGAGTTAAAAAATGATTGAAGTCTGTGGCTAGTTTGGCACGCAAGAAATTCATTCAGCGCAGCTGCTCTGTTGTTATTAGCGGTGCTTGCTCAGGTGTGTGTGAGCAGACCAATCAGAGGAGACTAGCTACTGGGGAAATGAGCGTCTCAGACAGTGTTGGGGAAGTTACTCGTTACTCTTTACTTCTTAAAAAAGTAATCCCTTACTTTACTTAGTTACCCTCTTTGGAAAGTAACTTTTTACGTTACTCGTTACTTTTACGTTACTTTTATGGTGCTCGAATTTGGGCAGAACTCCATCTCATTTCCTAAATGTGTAAAGGCCTACATAAAGTTCTACTATGGAGGACACAACAGGTATTTATTTTGTGCTCTTTATTATGAAAAATGCCACAAACAGAGCACTTGACAAGAAAACAACAAGTTACCGTTGGTTGTGGTTTCTCCGCCGCGCTTGCCATGATGACTGACTGCTCTCTGCATGCTATTGCTAGTACCAGCCTCAGTGTCATGTCCTGTGATATTTGTGGGTTATTATGGTGCTTGGTGCTCCTGCTCAGCCATCCAGCCCTCCGCACCTCTACAGCAGCTACTCTCTCCGTGCTCACCGGCTTACCGGCGCACCACGCTACCAGCCACCGTGCGCTACAGCTCCAGCACCCCCACCTCCGCATCTCCAAACGGGGACTCCGCCCGGAGCTCGCAACTCCCTCACGATCTGTTTCCTCGAGTAATCAACGAATCACTCCTTCAACTTCTCCAAGCACAACACTGGTGTGGAATGACAGCCCGCGACTATTGCGCAAGCGCGCAGCTGAGGCAGTGTCGCTGTCCCTCGGAGTAAGTAACGTTGTGCCCAACTGAAAAAGGAAGCGCGTTTCGTTACCATATTTTCAGTAGTAACGCGTTACACTACTTTTAACCCGAAAAGGTAGTTACATTACGTAACTACTTTTTCACACAACACTGACTACCACACAACTGTCTGCAAACAATTACTCTTTTGTGGAACTGTTTTTTTTACTCTGACAGAGAAGCTAAATTAAACAACAAGGCTAATACGCTATGACAGCGTCCCCTGTTTTGAATTCTCTGATTCTCTGTCACCTCAAAGGTCTGCTTTGTCAAGACAGCCTGCTTATGGTTAACATAAAATTTGCATGTCGATTTCCACTGACTCCATGCGGAACATAAAACCTCTAAAACTGACCGCGTCTGAACACAATGATATTTGCCAGACAAAGAAAAGAAATATGCATATTTGCCAAACATTTTAACTTGGCCTGTAATATCTTATATGATAATTTTAGATGAGCACTGACAGGAAGTCTCTTTCTTGCTGCAGACTGAGTGTGACAAGTGACCGTGCAGCGAGGGGCTTGGGTGTGAATCTTGTGAAACGCCTCCCTGCAACCAAAGATCAGGCTCTTTAAATACGTATGCTAATTCGGGGCTCTTTCTCTGGGGTCAGCGTGTGGATCCTTTTCACAGTCGTTAATGGAGGTGTAACTGGACTCAAGTGTGTAACGATCCGGTTACCCTGACATTTTCTAGAGAGCCCGGCACAGCAGCCACGTTGAGAGCGGACACTGGAATGCTAGCCTAGAATTCAAATATAGATCTCAAGCGAGTCGACTTCGACTCGAGTCTGTGGCAGCCAGGGAAAAGCCTTAGCTTGTCTTTCCTCTTCCAAAAAAAATAAATAAAAAAATCAGCTACAGTAAAGCAGCCTGGAATGAATGATTGAACGAGTGAAGAAAACAGTTTTTTTTTTGTGCATTTTTCTCCGTGAACCTTACATCTCACCTCGTCGCTGTGTTTCAGTGAATGACTTTACAAGCTGTGCAACCCTTCCTAGCCGGTATTCGTCCACTATCATCGGAGTGGAAGTGTGAATAAGAGACTCATTCTTCATTGTCCCAGACTAGTCTTAGTGGGAGTTCACACACTGCAGTCTGGAGTCTGGAAAATCGCACTACGATTCAGCCCTTCCAGACAAGGGAATAGCTGTCAACTCCTGGAATGTTCCCGTGAAAATAAACAATGCTCGGGCTGCTCTCTGCGTCTCCCCGTGCTTCCCCTCTTAACTCTCTGTTTTAACCCCTCTCCGCTGGAGACGCTCGGCGTACAGCAGTCGCGGCAGAATCGAAGAAGAGGAAGTAAATCAGAGTAATGTCTCCTCAAGGTTGGAGGCACTCAATTCTGGCCCCGAGAGTGCCATCTTTCAACTCCTCAGCAAAAACATGTGTTCAAGGTACGGTTACAGGAGCCCGTCCAAGTCAGCCGCAGATCGTATTAATCACATGTCTTTCATCATGGCACTAAAAAAAAGGGCACTTTCTGTGTTCAGCATTTTGTGGTTTGAGTAGTGTACACAGCTTTGCAGCCTACAATTTGTTTGTCAACTCAGCGTGTGCACATTCAGAGCCTGGTTTGCAGCAGTCAAACACAACATTATGTCAAGTCGTGCATGGTGACTAGGTTGCAGATGATCGTGCGGTCCTCCTGTAAAAGTGGCTGGTCGGTCTGTTTTTATAAGGTCAATTTAATCAGAATGCAAACTCACTCTATTCTGGTGCAAGACGACTCAGTGGACATATCTAATTTTAAAATAACTTAAAAAAAGAACTTGATACAGTAACTTCCAGAATATGTTTCATTTAAAGCGTGCAATTAACATGTTAATGATGGAGTTGCATTCGTAGTTCACTTTGATCTGCAACTTTTGTTTTTGTGTGCATTCTCACAGTAAGAAAATTAGGTATTAATTAAAGGGACACTTCACCCCAATATCAAAAAATACATATTTTACCTCTAACCTGTCCAAATTGTTTTGGGGTGAGTTGCCGAGTTTATAGCTGAAACGATTACTCGAGTAACTCGAATATTTCGATTACAAAAAATGGTCGAAGCAAAATCTTTGCCTCAAGGCTTTGTTTAATTCCTATCACCCACGTTATGTGGCCTGCTTAGTTCAGGGATAATTGTTCCACACTGTTATTGCGGACACACACCACTACATTCAGAATTGAGTTGGCGTGATGGTGGAGAACCAAAAAAATGTCTGTAAAAGACAGAGAATGTCCAAAGTTTTAGTAACCCTAAAAAAGCAGAACTGGCGTACCACAACATCACGTCAACAATGATTCAACATCTGAACCGAGAGCATCCAGTTGTTAACACCAGCTCACCAAGCGTCGCCAACACAAGCCAACGTAAACATTGATGTTAGCTAATTTAACGTAGCCTACCATTGCTAGTTAGAACGTAAGAGAGTTGCAAGAGACTTGCAAGAGAGTAATAGCCTACATAAAATAACTCCTTTCCACACACACACACACACACACTTCATTCTCAGATGGGTTATTGCAGGAGATACAATCCTTTTTCTCTTTTGTCTTAAGACGACAACACTAAGGCCAAATAGCCATTAGTTGTATTTCATAGTTTTACACGTTATACATGTTCTACAGTAAGTTGACATTACTGTATTGTTATTTATTTGTTTCTGCAATGTCAGTTGACACTTAAATGCAATAAACTGCAATAAATACAATAAATGGGCTTAGTTTTGGAGCCAAGAGTTGGAATTGGAATAAATACCTGTACGTTTTTTTCAGGAATAAAAGCCAATTGCTTGGTTTATTTAACAGGCCTGTCAATTTCATTATGCATTATTTGGTATTGTTGTTTAATAATGCAAAATTATTTTTTATTAGATTACTTGATTAATCGATGGGATAATCAGTAGAATACTCGATCCTAAAAATATTCAGTAGCTGCAGCCCTAGTCGAGTATTGGAGATAGTGGCCGTAGACATGTCTGCCTTCTCTTGAAAATAATGTATCAAGATGGCACTCGGCTTGTTACACCAAAACAGTCCAGATGGATAAATAGCACACCAGGTAAAAGGAAAAAGGTGTTAAAGATGTTATTGATAACATCCAGCCACTAAATGTGACATTCCACTTCCCCTCTTCCATTGCATTCTCAACATAACACCTCTGCTTGAATCATCAGCCCCCTCAACCGGTTGTTAGTTTGTCTCACTAGCTAATGTTGTAAGCGCTACCTAACTAACATCAACGTTGCCAACGCTAGCAATGTTAACATTGCTAAAGCTAGCTAGCCAACATTAACATTGTTAACATTGCTAACGTAGCTAGTCAAAGTTAGGCCAGTGTGCTGGGCACATACTGTAAAACTAATTTTTACTTCTTTTTCTCGCAAACTGGCAACTACTTTTTGGAGCAGACACATTCTTAAAATCAATAGTTCACAAGCATAATAATGTTTTTAAGCAAAATATTTACTGTTAGTCTGCATATTTCTACAAGCTCTGTACATGTATTAGTTTAAAAAACAATATTTGTCTGCATTTTCAATATGTCCTTTCATTTGGGTATAAACTGTCCCTTTATCTTGATTCTATTCTGTAAGTACATACATTTTTATATATAAAGTTTTATAAAATGTAAATTCATTTTTGGTGCCCAACATATTTCAACTGACTGCTAGGGATGCTTTAGTTGACCATAAAAAGGCGTATCTAACAGTCAATCTGTTATATTGTTATGTTTTAATCAGCCTGACTTCTTCAGAGTATTGCAAAAATGCTAGGCGCTGCAGCTATGTTTCAACTGATAGGCTGCCAGTGTCATGTGCTGTATATGTAACACGAGACACCGGCAGGAAAAAAACATACACAATCTATCCTCTAAAGGGCAGAATGACTTAAAATGTTCTGCATCTGCAGCTGACACACAACATATTCGTGGCCCGAAACGATTCTTCTGCATGTTGTCAAATCCAGATAACTGTTGTAGTAGCGTGGCGGGGTTACTTGGATCCAGAGGGATGGTAAGAGGGCCGTGACCTGAGCTGGCACCGGTAGCACTGATTGAGCGTTCTCTGGTTGCCTTGGCCCACATACAGAAGCAGTGGGGCCATCAACTTATTAGGAGCTGGCTGTCATCAGGGGAATTTGCAGAGTGAGTTTGTTATTGGATCCTGGGTGTGGGTGGAAAAGCAGTCAGGTTGTCTTTCTAGACTTGTGGTTTTTCCTGGCTCTGATGTGACCGTGATTCAACTGCCCACCAACCACTGAGCACTACTGTATCTTGGCTTCTTGGCTGCTGTTGTCCTTCTGCCGAGGACTCACAAATAATAGACACCTAGCCGGGAGGTCACTACCGCTACTGTTTAAAGCTGTTGTTTTTGCTTCCCAAAAGCTTTTTGGTGAATTGTGGGTAGACAAATATTGGCCCATTCTGAAAGAAGAGGAGGCTCCAGACAGAAGTTGTGTAAATAAGTATAGCAAAATAACATTCATTCTGCTGAATGTCGAGGTCCAGGGTGGAAGATCAGAAGGTTGCACCTTCAAATAAGAGCTCCAAAATTTATAGTATTTAGCCACGGTCATCCGAGAAAAGGAAGAGTCAGGAAATTTGTAATGTCTCCAACTGAGAAATCCCACGTCTTCCCTCGAGAGAACACCGACTGCCCCGTAGCTTTTGCTGGCCAGCACAATGGCAAGCCAAAATATCTGTTGTGAAAAGGGATCATTGCACTGCAAGCAGTTTTCTAAATGACACGTCTGACAATTCTGCCATATTTGGAGATTAAACATTTTCTGCAGCATGTATTTACTGTGGGGCAGAGAGAGCGCTATCTGCGATACTCGGCTGTGCAGTTCAAACACGAGGCCCAAACCAAATATTGCTCTTTGAGATCCACCAGGCGCTTGATTATTTTCCTTTCAAATTAAGTTTCATTGTTTGGATGGAGCCGGTCCACTTGCTCTCACAACGTTTTCTTCCCCCTTACAGTGCATGAATGTCACTGGACCTCACAAAGAGCAAAACAGCAAACCGAGTAAGTGTCGCAGAAGGCTTTTAAGTTTCGTTTTCAACCCAGAACAACCATACTGTCATTTTAAAGTATGAGCACAGGATTCATTTTGACAACCATTTGGTCAACTGGTACAATAATGGGACGGGGGGAGACATGGCATTTGTCTCCAGTTTACTTTGGCCAACGTGCAGCTTTCCTCGGCTGATGAGTAATTAGACGACCTTATCCTCTTTAATTTGGCAAAACAAACCAAAACACTGATGGCAGAACATGCAGATGGGAAAGTTTTTCTGTTCGATGTGACCTTGGACATACTTGCGTGCAGTTAAGCCTTTTCTGCATTTCCTTCTGACACAAGTTGTGTTTTGGGAAGATTTCAGTGTAGAGAACACTGCAGTTCAGATCAATAAGTAAAATTATCCACACATGCTCTTTCACCGTCATTAAAAACTGACTCTTGCAGACCCTCATTAACTTTGTGTCATGTTCTTTCTGACATCTGATTGTTTTTTTTGATTAACACATCTGAAAAAGGAATTCAAGGTCAAGTTGACTTTCCCTGTCACCTCCTTAACGTGGCGTGAAACCAGTAATACATTCTGTTTAATGGAGTGACACAAGGCATCGCTGTGGGCTGGACCAGACGGGTTTGATCGTGACCATCGAGCCAGAAAGTTGGTGCTGAGCTCACCGGGAGCCCTCCTCTATTTCAATGCGTGGCCTGACAGCCAGCATTTTGCTGATGGGGACCTAATAAGGCTTGGCGTGGGGTGACCCCGGTCCATGCCTGCTGACAGCCTCCAATGCCACCTCCCCCTCACATCCCTCCACCACCAACACCCTGCTTGAGCCATCAGGCGGCCCCCTTCATCACAGAGGCCCCTGAGTCTCTCCACATTGGGCCAAACTTTGACTCTTATCATGGAAGGCCATTGCTCGTGTCAGATAGGCTTAATGACTCAATCTATCCGATCAAATGCGAGGACGGCAAAAGTATGCTAGGAATGGGATTGGGCTTCGGCAGACGGGAGTGGAGCGCGTGTGTGTGTGTGTGTGTGTGTGTGTGTGTGTCTATTTAATTATTTTCTTCTAGGAAAACTATTTATTTGCTTTTTGAAAAGTTGGAATTCAGATAGACTTAACACCTGACCCAACACAAAATACAGCGAAGTACCAGCAATTAGCTGAGACAGACACCGCGAATCAGCTGGAGTGAAAAAGCCAGCTTAATTACCCTGCACACTGATTTCATGCATAAATATATGAATTTTTGAAGCACTGTGTAAGATTTGAGGAAATATACTTTACTTTTTGCGGATTGATACCGCATAGTCTATATGTGAGCTAATATGAGGCTAGAGCCATTAGAAGGTTAGCTTAGCTTAGTTTAAAGACAAAAACTGACAGTAAACAGCTTGTCTGGCTCTGTATAAAGGTAAAAACAACACATCGTTTTATATCCTCTTTGATTCATTCATAAAAAAAAAATGGTAAAAAACTTAAAGACTTTTCATTTAATTAAAAGTGTTATTGGTAACATTCAGCTTCATGACGCATTCCTTCCTCCCCCCCTTCCATTGCAGTCACATCACAACACCGCTGCTGCTCCTCAGATGGCTGTTAGTTTATAGCAATACCTAACTTTTGCTAATGCTAGCTAGCTAACATTAACGAGCTAACATTAACATTCCTAACAATAGCCAACGTTAAAGGCGCTAAAGCTGGCTAGCCAGTGTGGGGCAGTTCAGTATCATGGATGCATACTATAATTCAGACATTTACGCTTTTTTCCCTGGCTACCTAGACACAGATACCACGTGATACCAACAGCGTTAAAACCTGGAGCTAACTGTCCCGATTCTTACATATTCATAGAGCAGTATCTTTAGATTCAAGTCTGTTTTAGAGATAGTCGGCATCAGCAGTGCGCGAGAAGGATATGTAGAATAGAAAACACTTTTGAATTGAGGCTTCATTTCAACCAAACCAGAAGTGTTTTGGCGAGTTGTATTTTGTTTATGTTGACTTTGAATGACCAAAAGTTATTCACGACAGGCAATTAAGCTCATCTTGGTTCGGTAAAATAAACTTGAATTCAGGTGGCATGGTTGGATTAACTGTTTGACAAGGACAAAGGGTGAGAGAACATTTACCCTTTTCTTAAAATGTTTTGTTAATTTATTACATTAATATACACTATTAAATGCAGAAGAGAGGTTGTAAAACAGAGAACATGCATGCATACTCCAGCTGTAGTACAACTACGGCTAGAACTCTGACTTAGGTAGACATCACTGCCAACAGATAAAATCATACACTAAACATCATCATCATACGTGCCTACATACCACAAGAAATAAGCATGTTTTGTATTGAATCCTTCCCTTCACAAACCACAAATAGAATTCCATTATCCTTTCTTGTATTTGGGTTCTGCACGAATAGAAACCAACTGACCTTTAACCAATCGTTAAGGAGAGCACATGTCACTTTGTAATATGGGTGAACAGACCCTTTAAGGAAAGAGAGACTAATGCACATACCAGTGCTCGGTCCTCTCGAGGTTACAATACCTCCTGTGCACTCTGACAAGTAAAGTCTTGACCGAGCCCTGGGTTTTTTTGCTAATGGAAGGCAGACAAAACATTGTCTGTGCTCGATAGCATCTGTTTGCAGCTCAGAGTCGAAAACGGATATCAGGAGCGGCCGGCGCGTGAGAGCGAGGTGCTGAGGAGATTGTGACACATTTCCGACAAGTGCTAATGAATGTAAACATCGGCGTGATAAAGACAACACAGCGTGAGGAGACGTAGCCTCTGAGGAGAGGGTAATTTAATCTATTTTTCAAACGCCTCTCGCCTGCCACAATGCTCTTATCATCCTCATCATGGGAGACGTGAAAACAAGCTCAGGATGAGTTGTGTCAAAGACAGCGGAGGGGGGAGGGCCAGGGATAGGCCTCCTGTTGAGAACATGAAGGAGGACATTTTCACTGCAAGGAAGGTGAAGGACACCTTGGGGTGCTTTCCACTTGATGAAAAAAGTGACGAAACTTTATTTTTTATTTTTTTGCTTTTCCTGATTAGGAGGGAGTGTTTTGGGGGCTGTGCGAGTCAGTGGGGAGCTGATTGAATTTGTCTTGGTTCAAAAACACAATTACTTGTGGGAGAAAGATAAAGATGCCTTCAATTAGCTCTCAGCCTCCACATATAAATATTACATGGCACATTTTTGTTTCTCATTAATAAATTCATTTTCCCATGTATTTGTTTATTTCCTGTTGCGTTTCGCTGTCTTTCTAACACGTACCAGGAGGCTATAGCACCTCCCTTTGTTATGCTTATTTTTCCCGAATGCACCAGGGTTATATATTTTCATATTCAGATTGACAGACAGTTAGACAGAGAAACTCCACCCACTGACCTGTGGCCTGTGTTGACCCTCATTAGTCGGGCCCACACACTGCATGTGCACGAGGCAGTCGGTTAACCTAAGGCCAAATCCATCCATCTCTGACAGCAGCCACGGCTCCACTGCCACCGATCCTTCCAGTTTTATCGAGTTCGATTCACAAAACCAGTATCCTGTGGAAGAAAAGATTGAATTCCTGCACGCTGCTTATTACAGAAGCCACAGACCTCCGCCAAGCATCTCACAGCGTAAGACAACAAATCTGTACGCTCTAGCCACGCACTGTTAAGCATATTTTACACACCAGAGACAATTACCACATCAATAATTCACAAAAAACATTTTCACCCGTACAAAACCTCAGAATACAATATATATAATCTATAAAAGATTAGTTGGTAATGCAAAACAAGTATTTTTCTTTTTATCAACACGTGTTCAAAAGGGGAAGAGGCAGATAGGACAATAACCAATTTGAGCATCATAACCAGGAAATCAGATCATACATCTAAAAATGGACGTTAGAATCATTTGTTACTGAGTAAAAACTAGCATTAAAGGAAAATGTGCGTTCGAACATTGGCCATGTGTTGTGTTAATATTTGACTAACAATGAAAATTGTGTAAAAGAAGTGAAATAATTGTGTGTGTAAGGAAATATCAAATAAATGGCATAACTAAACAATATGAGGCTGAGGAAATTATGAATACCGAAGGACTGCATGCTATCAACATATCAAACAGGAAATGATCCTATTTATTAAGTTGCCTTACAGATAAAATCAAGTTCAAAACAATATACACAAAGAAAACAGAACGTTTAATTCTTAAAACAACTATCATGAAATGTGGCATGAGCTGTCAAATACTGCCCTTGTTTGAGATACTGTGATTTCAATCAAGAAAATTAATATAAAAAAAAATATTATTAAACATATATATAATATTTAAAAATATTTTGCATTCACCTTTTTAATCTAGAAACTGAGAAAGTCCAAATTCTAATTCAAATCAAACTGTAGGCTGTCCAAGCAGTCATTGACTTCACTGTACTTATTCTTCCTGTAGAGGTTAACTGCACTTATTGTAAGTTGCTTTGGGCAAAAGTATCCACCTAATAAATGTATTAAAATGTAGCTTTTGTTTGTGCTGCTTTACACAGCAACATGTTAACAAGCAATAATAGAACAAAGTGCATCATCAGACTGTTAGACAAAGAAAGTACTACCGGGTTGAGGTGCAAAGCAGCAGGAATAATTTGAAGGACAATACACAAACAAACACACACACACACACACACACACACACACACATATTTTCCCTTTTTTAATTCTTAAATCTTTTCTTTCCTCTTACTTCTCCACCCCACGTGTTA
>OMLP01006786.1:16825-44962 GCA_900302685.1 Spondyliosoma cantharus | reverse complement strand
ATCCTGGTGAATGGATGTGTACGGTCTCTCCCACATGCATGCAACTTCTGTTCAACGACCAAACTTTTATTTTTTATATCTAAGCATGTGAAAGAGACAGCACACAAACAAAGCAGGCAGTGGTCAAATGCTTCTTGCAGCAGCAGTTTATAGCCTCTCATAAAATGCCTCTCATAGCCCCTCACACACACACACACACACATATTTTCCCTTTTTTAATTCTTAAATCTTTTCTTTCCTCTTACTTCTCCACCCCACGTGTTAACAGAGTCACTCATCACAGGACAGACGTGCTCTCCCGGGGGTGTCCACGGGGATGCCATTTCTCATGGCCTCTAGGAAAACACAATATACAAACTTTGTCATAAGGCGGGACCACCTAGTGAGAGACGGAGACAGCAGTCGCCGTCCACAGTGCTCCATTCAGAGAAATGGCTCAGGCAAAATAAACATCTACAACATGATAAGAATTGTCCTCTAGGCAGCAGACAACTGGAACAATGTGTACTCAGGATATAATACAGGCAAGCTCCCACATGAATGGTTCCTTTTGTCTTTCTTAGACATATAGAGACATTTAACAACAAAAAGCCTTTTTCATCTACTTTATTATTTTATGTCCTTTTTTAAAGTGTGAGTTATGAATCTTATTGCACACCTCATCTAATGTCATCCAATGTAAAGGGTTTGCAACTAATCTCCCCCTCATGGTTTGGATTGGCCTGCATTATAACGGAAGGTTTTTCTTTTGTCCAAAATTTTGCATGCTAACATGCTGACTGCTGAGGTAGATGTAAATGCATTTTTTTTCCCCCAGGATTTTGGTCATAAGCCAAGAGTAATACATGAACATGAACACGTCGAACACGAATTTCACGGGCAACTTTACAGCTGCTGTTAAATTACTTCAGTGTGGACCGAAGTGCTGGACCACTGACCAATACTGCCATCCATAGAGCCATGATAGCAACGTACTGCAAAAACCTGAATATAATTCAACTACTGACTTTTAAAAAGAATAATACTTGTTTCACAAAGTATTTACAATAAGGCCAACAGAAACAAAGTGTCATCACCTTTTAAACGTACTACAAGGAGTTTTTAACTGCTCATGAAATAGTCACAATGTAATACTGATGCCTCTGTATGAGCATTAGTGAGATGACTGGCTATTGATTCAGAATGCCATTTGCTGCATTGGAGTCACCAAAATAATAACATTAGGGCGTGTTCATAACTTTAGCTTTCTCAACAAAATTGTGTTAGCTGCAGGCTTCATGTAGGCTAACTTAGTTGTATGAACAGCACTAAAACAAACCATCTTCATCTTACGGTTATTAGTTTCATTGCCAGAATTAGATACATTACCTTATCGCTTTAAATCCTGAAAAATAGCTGTGTGTAAATAAGAAAAATAGTATCTAAAAAAGTCACCTCAGACAGGAGGTGGTGGTGCACATACCACTTTTGTCCACAGGGGCCGCCAGAGTAAACAAAGACTCAGACTCAGGGAGAAGCTGTCAGCAAACAGTTGCTTATTTACACATCCAGTATGGATTTGAAGATTAGTATTGATCTGAAGGCATGTCTCCGGCAAGCTGATGGACGTAAGTCCAATATTCTTTCTCTTTTAGCTGTTTTTGGTCTCCACCAGCTCCTGAAGGAAACATCTGACTCTTAACTTGTTAATGCTCGGTGGCCTAGTTGCAAATTTTGCAGTGAGCTTTTACAGCTATTTCTTTGAAAATGAACTTGAATCACTAAGAGACACCTTTCACATTACATACTGTTATTTGATATATTGTTATGATAAATACATTGATTATAGCTGCTTAAAGCACAATAATAATTACTGTTAGTCATAATATTCATTTGATAACTAGATTACATTCATAATGACAATGTAATAATCTGGTAGAGTTACATTCATTTATTGAACCAAGAGACTAAAGTCAAATGATTCTGTGTTATCATCACAGTTTAGAGGTGTCTCCTTATTGAAAATGTTTATGACAGTAAACTCCGATAACATTCTCTCCGTGTTTTGTCTAACCCGTGATCTGTGACAAGGATAGCAGAGTTTAGACTGGTGTTAAGATGCATAACCATACCTCAGTCAGCTCAGCTTGATCTGTGAGATTACTGAACCTGACAGAAAGTAGAGATTGCAGTAGGTAGGAAGGATATAGGAAATGGCTCCGGAGTTGTTGCAACCTTTTCAGAAATCTCAGATACTTACAGACTGACACGGCGTTGTGCTCACGCGGACTCCATTTGACGTTTTGGCAATCTCATTGCTGATTCCCGCCTGCACAGATGCAGTACGAGTGGATGGAATTAAGCCTGGACTGATTTGAATGTGATTACGAAAACAAAAACACCGACTGTGAATGTGATCCAGAAGATGGAAATAAATGACGATAATCTTTTTCAGAAATAACATGCAAATCTTAATGGATTGCTTCTATCTTCCGCGCTCGAGTCATGTGTCACAGCTTGTGTGTTTTCAACGTGACCAATTATAATCACAATCGCACAGCAACACCAAAAGCGCATGTTTGACATTGCCAGACATTAACAAGAAAATAATCATAACTGCAAGTACTAATATTTGCTTACAGAGTCCATGTTTTATTCATGGGACATCTGTGCCACTTGGAATCAGCCTGAAGCTTCACAGCCCAAATAGGAATTATTCAATTAAGCTATGCAAAACTGATGGACAAATGTTTGCTGCTTTTATTTCATTTTTTTCCTGTTTTGCAGCGGCCCAAACCTTCCCGCTTAACAATGCATCAATAATCTCTCAATGCTGCATCACCTCGACTGCCAATCAAAGCATGGACTGGGGCCTGTTTGCTTTCCTGATTTGAAATATTAATACAGGTTAGCCTTGTGAGATGCAAAAATGTAGACTGGGGCACATGCTGGCACCAGAAGCAAGGCCGCAGCTTGACAAGGCAAACAAGAACCCCTTAAATAAATGATGAGTTTAAAGGTTTGGCGAGGCTCCCTGACATGAAATAACCAGTGTACAATGAGTGCAACCCTGACCCAAGGATTTCAATACAACCTCATCAGCATCAGCGGAGAAAAATACTCACACATTTACGCACAGCAGGCGCCTTTTTTTTTCGCAGTCAAAAACACCGTGGAGCGTGCGTGTTGTACTGTACATGAAACTGCCGCTGTTTGGGCTTCAAGCAGGAGGCGATATGATAACGAGCCATCTCTCAGTCTTACAGTGGAGAGAGGGTGCGTGTAAAACCAAAAAAAATTTAAAAAACTACTTGCGCTGACAGGCTGGATGCTCCTTCCCTTCACCTCGCGCCTCGCACTCCAAGCACGGAGAACAGTTCTTTTAAAGGACAAATAGTCTGTCTGGCATCGCACAGAGACGCATTCCATCCCGCTGTATGTCTTCGGGGGAGGATAAAGAAGCTTGAGCATGCAACAATCGCTGGCACGTGTGCACACCGGATGTCAAGTGAAATACTTATGATTTTACTCTACTGTGAGCTGATGGATTTCCTGGTCCCCTGAATATATGGCTGATGGTAGGATGAGAGAATGCTCCATAAGTGTAAGAGCTGGCACGGTGAAGGCCTTCACTGGGCCCGGGCCATGGCTTCCAGGGATTTGTCCAGATGAGAGCTGAAGGGCCTGAAGATCTGCTGGAACCTTGCACATCTCAGTTTTGCCTGCGCGTGAGTGTGTGAGTGTGTGCATGCAGGCAGACTTGCCTCAGTGTACTTTTTTTTGTCCAGTTTTGAGGGGTGTGCAGTAAGGGAAGAGCTAAAGTGGGGTTCTGCTTTGGTCTGACAGACATGGATGGATGAAAGCTGATCCAGTATCAAATTCAGAAGGCTTCTGAAGACGCTGATATACACACTAATATTGATTACATTTCATACGCAATTCCCCTACGAAAAGCCTTTCCTTCATGAATATGAAAATCTGAGACACAGGGTAAGAGGCAGATCTTCATTCATTCCTATGAATGCGGGTTTGAAATTACCCGGATCTTTCACATAGTTTCTGTATTTTGAGCAACAGCAACTTCCACTGGCCAAGCCAGCTAACTTCCTGTTTAACCCTTTAAGTGCTAATTTGAATGTAAAATGGTTTTAATGATGCTCTTCTAGACTTACCAAATGCTATTGGAAGAATCAATCAAAATCTGCTAGTGAAGTGAATCATTTTGCTAACAAAAAATGTATCAACGCTTCACAGCCGTTTCATTGACAATGTTAGCTTATGACTAAAAAGTTTTTGGGGCCACTGTGTGTAATGTGACATGTCAGTGAAAAGGTTTGTCCATTATGTCAAACTGGCCTCAAAAGATTGGTGCTATTCCTCGAGGCTTGCTGGCCGCTCTTAGTCATGTCAAGCTTTCTATTCTCAAATAGCAGAAAGCCTGTTTACAATGATGCTACAATGATAGTAGCAGATTTAGCTCCTTGTAATTTTTGAAACAATGGGTTCTTTTCTCCTTGGATTAAGGTAGACAAACGCAGGATTCTCATTTCTACCAAACAACCATTGAGTTTGTTGGCTGACAACTGTTAAAAGCAGAAATTATAAGAAGTAGAGTTAGCTAGCTAATAGTTTAGCAAATGTTCACTTCATGAGTTTCTCACTTATGTGTCCAGTTGGCTGATTTAAATCAAAAACTCTGGTAAGGTTTTTGACCAAAATGAAGTTGTGTGTTTGTTTTTTGTCAGATAGAGCGTACACATCTGCTCTGTAAATCCCTTGCTAGCATTTTTCGATAACGAAAGAAACACAGAACAATATAGTTTGATTTGCCCTGGGCCTTGGAAGTAACACTGGACTGTGTTAATCATTGTGGGTTTTGAGTTAGTTAGCTAGACATGCTAATATTTGCAGCATTTGCATTTGTGTGTTAGAGCAGACAAACATACTGTTTAATCCATGTCGTACAATTTTATTCTCGTATTTTTGTTTAAAGTTTTAATAAAAATCTGCCACCAAAACTCTGCTTGTAGAGCATCGCTCACACAGCGTCATTTCTCATTTCGTTCCTCGGTCTACTTTGACAGGGCCAGGTGGTGAATGCTTTGTCATGCTTGAGGTAACTGTTTTTGTTTGTTACTCTATTCGTCAAATTGGTACAAATGCTGCTCACCTGTATGTGTTACTCATCGATGTTCAAAGATCTTCCAGCCGGCTGCTGGATGCCGAAAAATAATGAACAGCAGAATCCAGGGCTGAGCAAACAGAATTTTTTTAAGCAGATGTATTCTGGCTCTTGAATTTGCCAAAATATGCACATGTTTCTATGGCGACAATACTGCTTTCCATTTAAACAGCTTTACATGTTTAATTACATTTCTGTCTTTAGATATTTGGGCACCATAGGGACAAAATGTCACAGTCTTCTGCAACAGAAAGCTCTTTTTTTCTTTTTCTTTTTTAACAATGTGGTGCCAAATTGGGGGAAAACACAAAAAAAGATCTACATAAAGGGAGTGCCTTGTAAATATACTCAACCTATTTGTTAAGGATTAATCTGCCTTCATTAGACCTCGGCTGTATCATAAGCTTAACTTCCCCTAAGCCACAGAAATGGTTTCTTTGTTGACTGTTTTTGTCATTAAATTCCCTTCGCCCTGTACATCGTTTCCAACTAAAAGCAGGAGAATATCAGGTAGAGAAAGAAAATCAATTACACCTTGCACTACTGTGTGTATGTCAGGGGCTTTTCAGCATTGGAACCTAATTAAATTAACCTCAAAGGCAGAGGGATTGGAAGCGCAGCCAGGGCACTCGGTGCACGTCCGATGATTAGCGCATCGATTTATTAAAATGGGCCAGCCAGCCAGCCAAGACAAGACCCTTTTCCCGCCGGGGTCTTGTTTACTCCAAACTGAGGCGGCTACGGCCGTTCTGCTCTGCACTCCTCTGCACTGCATGGAGTAGTTAATTAGTGGTGAATGAGAAAACATTTCTGTTGGAGCTGGATATAACGGGCGCTGCTTTGTCCACAGCGGTGCAGGCAGTAATGAACATCCAACAATTTAGCTTCTGAGTGTGCTCTCGCTCTCACTGGACTCGCACTTACAATGACGAGAACAGGAAAGCCTAAAAACATTTTCTTTTATGTATTCTGTGTTAGATATGGAAGTACAAGGGGGAATAAAATACAAAATAATGTTAGGGATTCAAACTAAGTCCCACAAATCCAACTTGTGTCACAAAATCAAGTTGGAATCATGAAACAAAAAATGGCATGTATAACATTTTTAAGTTCATGTGCTAAAAAAACAACAGTTTTCCTGTCTGTGTCCATCTCAACCCATTGTATAGATACACACACACACACACACATGCGTAACACACTTAAATGAATGGATCCGTAATGGAACATGGGATGTTGACACAACAGTACAGTAGCATGTCACGGTGACCTAAACCAGGAAAAGGTAAACAAACAGCAGAGGTCATGGGTTCAGAGCCCAGTGCCTCCTAATCCCCAGAACGGGCCTCCCAAAGAATCTGCTGCCACAGTGGGTCATCTGGATATCCTGGCGCTGACTCACTTTGTCAGCAGGCCTGTCGCCTCAGACAAAAATATGCTCATCATCACACAGACGTACTTCAGGCTGAGCTGGAAAAAAACTCTCAGCACACGTTTTTGACAACACTGACAGTTCCACATCGACAAGAAGCACAAAAGCTTTACAATGTGACATGGTGAAAAATGATAGTTTCTAATGTTTTATATTAAATCATATTCAAATAATTCTTTAAGGCATATTATGAAGGATTTACTCCTGCAATATACTGGATTTTGCACAAATCCAGAGGGCTGTGAGGAGTCTGTATACATTTCTGCTTTAGAACGTTTTTAGCTCTCTGATTGGCTGCTTTGTACTCATCAAATGGAGCTCCCTGTATTCATTCACTCTCTGGCTCTCTCAACCACTGCTGCTCACTCTCTCTCTCTGTCTCGACCCTTCAGCGGGTGAGGAGGGGGACGGAAACGGAAACACCAACCGATAAAATCTGCAAATGATGCTTTTAAATATCTAAATATAATATACATACATATTCAAATGATAAATACTAAGATAATATTAATCCAGAACACACACAAATCAATCAGCTGATTAAATTGTTCTTTGCATCTTCCACTATTGATTGATAATGAATTAATAATGTATTACATTACTTGCTGCCTCTTTGCCTTATGTGGCTGTAAGCTGTAAATCTTTGAGAAGTTCTCCAGACAAAGCAGGAAACTCTAAGACACTTTGAACTTTTAATTTAAATTTTAATTGGTAATTTTTTGAAAATAAACAGCAGATTTAACAGTGAAGAAATTAACTAGTTCTCAGTGACAGCCCTACTCATAACAAGCAGATACTAAGCACCCAGTTTCACATAGAATAGAACTACAGTGCCTATAAAAAAAATTCAACAACTTAAATGTGTTCGTCTCTTGCTGCTTTTATGAATGGAACCATGGTCAATGTAATTTGGCTTTTATTGACAAAAAAAAAGGGAGAACAGATTTCGACAAAGTAATGCCAATTAATTAAAAAATTATAATGTACAATAAGAAAACACACATCCACGTCCCCCGCTGGGCTCTGTTTAATTGAGCTAAAGCAAGAGCAATTTTATGCAATACCTACACTGCGACCTTGATAGATCATTGTACTTGTGATGCAGATGGGTGTATAGATAGGATGCATTATTGTATTATGCTGAACTATATATCAGATACTAAGTTACAAATGTGTTTACTAAATTACGGTAACTATTTTCTATAATGCGCAGCCGGGGGAATGCCATTTTCTAAGGGGGGGTTTTAGGTAATTCTCGCTTTCCCTTGCAAATTATAGATTGTAGCTTCTTAATGATACATTTAGTTCATTAAAAAGAAGTAAAACATTCTATAGCTCAAGCTGCCAACAAATGTGTGTGTATCTGAACCTTTATTTGTGATAGTAGAGCTTTCTGATCCTTATGTGACGATAAACAGTACAAAAGCGAGTTTTTTGTGTCTTTTTTTTCATCATCATTCCTCCACTATTTCAGACCTACCTAACAACAAGTACAGTGCGCTGTTCGAGCCGTGCAATTCGAATTGCATCATTTTGTGGATGCTCAGCGCTTGTCATTCAACTTGTAACACTAATCCATGATGTAATCTATCATTTCACACTCCACAATGTCTCTTTTGTCCATTGAAATAGTTTGCTGTGCCCCTCGGGCGATAGATTTCCTTAATGTTCAACTCTAAATAACCTTTGACTGACTACCTGCAATGAGCTGCGTTTCATATACAGCGTTGTTACCCAGTGTGCTCACCGAAGCTTCAGGGTCGATAGCTGTGAACTCCTCTCTTACACGTGCTGTCGGGTTGAGGGGACTCTGCTGATGCTTGGTTTTTATCTGTGACTCATGACCCTTTTGGTTCCTGCCCCAAAACAATACAATGACTGAATCATCCCAAAAAAAAAAAAAAAGAAGTGTCATATGGGGCAAACAGTGAGATAATTCATAAAACTGGAAAGTCATCCCCGTTTTCAATCTCCGCTGAGTTTGTTTAGCTTGTCTCACGTTAAGCCGCTTATCTGCGGTGCGAGGAATGTCGAGCCTATGGGTCTTTCCATTTATGTTATTAGAAGAAATACTCCGCGGGGAAATCCAAACATTGTACAAGTGCAACCAAAGTGCCATGAGGACGGGGTGATCCCAGGCATGAGCGTACATTTAATCTTAAAACAACACCAACCATCAGTGCTCGTGTTTAGATATACTCTTTAGCTCGGCGTTATCACTCACAATTACGATATTGTTTGGATTCCCACATCGCTCCTCATATTTCCAGCGGACTGGCAGCCTCCACTGATGGAGGGCCTTCCCTGGGGAGTCTAGAAAGGCGCCCGTTTTCAATGTGTCTGATCCCGCTTCTCTATCCTGAGCTGACTGTAATTGGCAGCATCTCCTCGTCATTGAGTTATTACATTTCCCCTCTCGGCTATCCCACATGCCCCTGGGAGCACTTCACACCGTGAGCGAGTCCCGCGAGTCCTCCCTCGGTAGGACACAGAGGACCTGCAGTGCATTCGTCCTCATGGTAACAGAGATCTTTCTCTGCCTCGCGCTCTCTCTCCCCATAATAGGCCATCACAGAGTTTTTCCAGCGTATAATGAGGCACTAAGTGGAAAGTAGAACGGCGCCGAGCATTATCATTTTGAGATTCCGTAATGTCCACAATTAACGCACCGGAGTGGATATTTTTACATTCCGAAAAGAGAAGAAAACAATTGGGCGCTAATGCATTAGCAAGAGGGCCTAATGCCCTCGCTCTTCAAAGACGCCGCCGCGGAAAAAAGGTGCAGAAAAAAGGTTCACTTTTCCACAGGATGCAGGTCGCTTTCAACTTGACATCTCTTTTGAGCGTTTTTTATGATGTGGCGGCACAAGGATGATTTATTCTCCTCTAAAGTCATCCAAAGTCGAAAATAAACACAAGGTTCAGTGGCTGCCGGTGTCACTGCTAAGCAAACACAGACCTGCCTGCAATTAAAGTCCCGGTTTCCTCCGGCGGAGCTGGCGTCTCGGTTGTGCCGGAGCGGCGGGGGGCCACAGTCCATTTCTTGCATATTTTCCCCGAGAATAATTGCCAGTACTGTTTTGTATGATTAAGGGGTTCCATAATCGCAGGATTTCCATATTGTTGACTCATACTTGGAGATGGCTGTGGCACAAACTGATAATTGAATGGGGAAATGTAGATGCAATTATCTAGTGTGCAATAACTTGTGAGAAATGTGTCTGTGATCAGTATTTCCACCAGTTTTAGGCTCCAGACTGAGACCTGACACTCGCCATACGTCCTCCTCGCTGTGCGAATTCACATCGGCGTTCCCGCTCCGACTATTGCAATCAGTAAAGTAAACAAAACCCGGGGTTCCTCTTTATGCAGGCGGAGAACAAGCCGTCGCTGTTTCTCAGAGCCATGCTGTGTGCTGAAAGAAATAGCACACATGCGAGTAGAAAGGCGGGCGTATTTATTGCAAGCACATGGCAGCTGCTTCATGACATCACTATATGGGAAACTTTCTTTTTATTGTGCATAGGGAAGGATTCAATTTATTATTTCCTTCTTTAGCACTCTACAAATGTACTGCACGTGTCCGTGAACAACTAAAAGTTAAATGATCCCGCTTCATCCTCTCGGCTTTAAATAGAATCAGGTCGATTTCATGCAACTCCAGGAAAGAGAGACAAAACAGTGAAATGGGGCCACGACTTCCAGGTGAGACCCTGTCATTATCCATAACTAAAGTGCAGTCTAGACAACATTGCATATGATAGAGAGAGAGGGGGGGGAAGACAATTAAGGATGTTTGCCAGACAGACAGCTGGGGTATAGGTCGGGGCAAAAGAGCATGCAACATGATATCTTCAAGTCCAAACTGAGCAGCTTCTGTGTGGATAGCGAGCAAAACACATTTATGGTAAAATACTTGTGTACTGTTCCCTGAATCCTTATCTTCTTTTAATTACACTCTATATAATGCCAAAATAACAGATTATAGAATGAGGAACTGGCATGCTGGGGATCGTTTTTTATACCAATAAAGTAACCATGACCAAACTTACTGTCAACCAGCCTAAATATGGACATTTCCATGATCATGACCTTGTCAGTGGGTATTTTTGAAACACGTAAACAGCGTTTTAGATGGCTGCAAATGAACTTTTGCAAAACTTCCGATCAGGGTGAAGATAGTGGTCACGTCTGGACGGGCAGAGACTGAGATTCTTGGACATGATGACGCTGACACCCTCATTTATCAGCGTTATGTGTTATGATATGGGAGTGTTTGAGTTGATACGGTGACTAGAGTACAATTAGTTTCCTGTTTGCTACAGCACATGCATGCCCGGTGTGCGTGAATGGCCATGAGATATGCATTTTTTAGTTGCTGTGTATTTGGAAATGTTGCATGTCTGGATGGAGAAATGTTGATGTTGACGCTGGAGTACAGCTAAGACTGATTAAACGTCAAAATCAAGAACAATCCTGCTGAATCAGAGACACCATCTTTATTCTACACATTATTATTCCCTGTGAAAACCTTCCACCGCCATTACCTAAATTGTACCTCATAAAAAAAAAAAAACTCTGGCCTGTTAGTGGTGCTAAAAACCAAGTGCCACAGTGGATATTGGTATCAAAATGTAATCCATCCTGCAGTAGTTCAGTTAATTCATCCCGAACAAAAGTGGTGGACTGACCAACAGACTGACACTGGAGCCACACAGCAGTAAATCACATCCACTTTAGAGTCAGTTTGATTCAGAACATTCAGAACATAATGGTAATGTGGTACTCAAGCTGATCTGGCAGGGCTGTGGGAGTCAAGTTGGGAGGCTGACTTTGCTTAATGCATTTCTACTAAATCTTGCTGTGCAGATCAAATCTTTTATGCTCATTTCAAATGATCATAGTTCATAGACTAGAGAGCATACTGCGATGGGATCACAACAGCCCCTCAACATGTTTGGGTTCAGACGCATGACGATGCTTCCTGTTGATTACTACACTATTATATGAGTGCTCAGTACTAATGTACCGTGCACATTTCTTAACTCAGCCTTCATTTAGATCTCAGCTACAGACCAGTAAGGTTGTGTTACCGCGTCTTGCAGGGATACATTAACACCTGGGAAAACACTTCTTCTGTTTTAGTTTCCACCACAACAGGTGTCAGCAGGAACACATTTTGCCATGACAACACATAAATACACACACAGGCATTACCAGCTGATGCTTTCGTGGCTGGTGAAAAGTAAAAATTCAACGCAGCCATGACGATTATTAAGTCTTGTGGGCGTCCTGGTATTCTTCACACTGACACCTAAGTCAGCTAATCGATCTACCAGATGCAGGAGGTCCAGCCAACTTTCCTGACACTGACAAAAAAGTCTTTCTAGGAAATGCAGAGAATCGGAAAAATGAGGCAGAAGAGGCTGCTTCAGTGATGTATGATACAATCTGGCTTCAACACAGACTGTTGGACTGTATTGAACATCAATTGATTGCAAGGGTGTTAAAAAGTCACCACAGTATCTGCAGTCTATAGATGACTTGTTTAGATATACAAACTACTGCAGGTCATTGCTGAAAAATCTAAATGCGCCTTGATGAAACATACCGTGGTTACAAAGACTGGGAGCCTCACTCAGTTTAATCGTCATGTCAGTTTCAAGCAAATGTGGTCACAGTTTATAGAGAATGATGCTATTATTTAACGTCTGTAATTCCACAGTGCTAAAAAGAGTGAAATCATGACATCTTTCCCCCGAAAGGCATGGAGTCACCATCCTCTGATATCCAGCCGCGTGCCCAGTTTTTGTCAGCCGGGGGAAACGTGCCAGCTTACATCACCTGGAATGGCGCAGAGTTGGAGAACAGAACAAAATGGAGCAAATGGAGCGTAGCAGAGAAAATTCATCCGCCAATTCCCTGCCATCTCGACTCAGGCCTCGAGTCCGGATTGAAACGCACACACAAGCCCGTCCTTGTTTCATTCTCTCCACCTCGCTGGCTTCCATGTCGGCGCTAAATGACTGAATAACAAATGACCGAGAGGCTCCTACAAAAGGTCTGCAAGGATAACATTTTTTTTTCCATCCCCGCGCAAATTAAAAAACAACTTCAGAAGAAGTAATCAGTGAGGAATCCAGGCAGTTTGGCATCGACGCTGTTGGCTTTTCGAAAAAGAAGGAACAGACTATAGTTGACGATTTTCCACAAACCCTCACCTTTTCATGTCAGTAATAACCAGTGTGTTCGTGAACGGCGAAGCTTCAGGGAGAGGAGGGTGGTTGAAAGGCATGATTTGGCCACGACTTCTGACCTGTCAACCAAAGTCTCAGGTGAGGGTGAGAACACCTTTTGAAAGTTTCATCAAACCATCTGATGACAGCTTCATTTTACTTTCCATGGGACAGTTGACTGTACTGTTATAGAATGCAATATTGGCAGAAATGTAATAAAATATTTATATATATGTTTTCATTAGTGAGTCATTGTGTTTTCGTTACCTTGCAATGAGTGTTTTATATCTACAGAGGGAGTCAGTCCTCCTCCTCAGAGTCCATGTTGCACCGCCATCTTTGTACAGTGGCCCAGAACAAACGGAACAAAAACTGGCTCCAGAGAGGGAGGTTCGTGACCAAGCAACAGGCTTAAACACAGCATTGAGATGCTATCACATAAAATGGCTTCGACAACCTGTTAGAGAACCTGTTTTTGTGTCTACCTGAAGAATTCTTTGATAGATAGATAGATAGATAGATAGATAGATAGATAGATAGATAGATAGATAGATAGATAGATAGATAGATCTAAATGCCCTGCTACAGCTTCATCCAAAGCTAATCGCTGAAGATGCTGATGAGAGCTCAGGGGAACTGCAAGGAGCTTCTTAAATGATTCTTAAATCACACATTATCATTTGATTCCTATGTTATTATGAAAATGTGGACTAGAGCAGCTTTAAATGCTCCTGCTCAGTCCTGGAGGCTATCACTATTCAGCTAACTGCAAGCCAGTCATTAGCTTTCTATAAAAGATGACTACTGCTGACTCTGCTGCAGGGAATAATACTTTTGGACGTTTGAAAGAGCAGAAGTAAAATGTAAAATGTATGTACAATATTAGAAAAGTGCAACTATTTTCATGAGCTGATGGCTTTCTACTAAAATTCTATTAGGAACACGTCTTGCTCCTATCAGAATTGTTTCTACCTTGATAGAAAAATGAACAGCGTGTCTCTCCGTCTCCCCCTGCACAGGAACCTAAGCCTCTGTGTATCATACAAGTGGAAGTTATGCAATGTGGGGGGAAAAAAAGGAATCTTCTCCCATCTGTCGCAACTTCCCAGTACACGTCTGAGGACTCTCATTCTCTAACAACTTCAACAGCAGACAATCCACAAATCACCGGGTCATATTTCATCATCAGCTGCCGATCTATCCCACGCCTGTCTCCTCCAACAGAGAGTGAGAGATATCGGAGAAGACGGAGATATTGGAGAGACGTGCTGCAGATGGGCAGAAAGAGTGTACCGTGTGCGTGACATGGAGCGGTGTGAGCTTCTGCTGAGGAAGAAAACATTGCGCTCATTTTACTTTCATGGAGTATGAGTGCAGTCAGAGAATGTCAAGTCATGAACACCGGGGTCACACCGAAGGAAAGGAGGGTGAAGCATGCGCAGCAGTATCAGAGGTGATCAGCAGTTCAGAAGCCTCCTTATTATGCCTTAGCTTGGGTGTCTGACAGAGATAATAATAGATATCATTCTGGTTTCCAAGCTATCATTTATATTAGGATAATAGCAATGTGTCAAAACGGGAAAACAATGGGACAAGGTGAAAGGGGTTGCTCGTAGGGTCTTTATCAATCTTTATAGTGAGTTTAGCTCGTTGTTAATCTGTCAGGCCCGCAACTTGATTGTTTTTTTTTTTTGTTCACTCTCACAACTGAACACTATCGTAACACTGTGCACTGCCTCCTCAGCACCAACCAACTGACAGACAAAGTCAGCAGTAAGATGACAAACACAATGGAGCATTCAGGAGCTACAGTAAAGAGCCAGGTGTTGCCCTCGGGTGATTCAGGCTTTTTAGATTTAAGGACAAAGCTAGCAGTGGGAGCTTTGAATAATGTGATAACACCCCCATGTTGTAAGTTGGTTTCAATGATCTGTCCCTTCAAAACATTCAACATTTACAAGGACCTATCACGCTGTCCATATTCCACCAACAAACTGGAAGCTAGCTAGCCTACCTTGCTCACATTAGCACAGATTCCCACTCTGACTCCTACTTAACGTTACATAATGCTGTGCTCATCCCACAATGCACACAGAAGATCGGCCTGGCTGTAAAACCCAACACAGACCAGCCATGCTGGTCCAATCTGGTCCTTGCCGGTGTGCAATTAGGCTGGTGTTTTGTTTCGTTTTTGTGGCAGGGGGTTAAGCTAGCATTAGCTATCTCTTTTTCATAGAACCATATCCCCCATATACCTTGTGCAAAAACTATGTTGTGACTTCTCTTGCACATCCTGTCACTTAACCAGAAACGGCATTTTCCATGGCAACAGGACGGCAATCCTCGGTTGGTGCGGCATATTATTAATTCATGAAGATGTAGGTTAGCAACTTTATGGAGTGAACACTACTAACGCTATTATTACTACACAGCCCACTTACTAGACAAAGCTGTATAAAGCCTGGAAGGTGCATCAGTCTTAAACTTACATGCATACAAATACAAAAATACCATTATTGTTGAGTCAGTACCAAATAAGTAAATAAGTCAAGTCAACATGTCTCGATTTCGTAGCAAAGATTTCAGTTTCAGTTGAACCTTAATGATATCTGGTTCATGTTTTTACTTTAATCAATAAAAAAAGGAGACAGGTTTAATATTTCGACTGCTTATTGGAGGAGGTTTACAATAAATAAAATGAACAGGTGGTGTAACCCTCTTGTAAGTGCCTATTTCAATACTTTGTTTGTAATGATTCCTTCGTGTAGTTTGAGAAACCTGTGTGACTATTTTGTTATACTAATCCAGAGTAAATTCCAGTATCACATGCACAGAGAATCTTGCATAAGATCTGGTATAATACACCAAATGCTACATACAGGATCAGATTTCCGTGTCGGCAGATGTTTCTTATATCAAGCGTCCGTGGGAGGCTGTGGCTGCAGTTGGCAGCTGCAATTCATGTCAAAGCCTAAATAAAAAAATAAAAATCATGACGGTCACATGCATAAAAACATGCAGTTTCTGTGCTTTAGAGCAGATTGGGTTAAGATTCAGTCACACTGTGAATTCTTTCTTTTTTTTTTTTCCTTTTCTCAGTTAGCCTTTCGCAGTGCATAGCAGCCATCCTCAGCAGCGGCCTCGGCACCAGGTGCACCCTGTTTCTTGAATCTTTTACATGGTCTGGTGGAAAAATATGGATTTTAATAAGTCCCTTCAGGAGCAGTCGAGGGCGGGAGCCTGGGAAAGTGGACTGAGTATGGTGTCCTGTGCATTGCATTAGATTCCTTTTAAATGTTTCATAATGACAAACATGCAGGGTTCGAGCTCACTGAGCAGAACACTGACAAACTTCCTTGCATTGTTAATGTCAGGTACAATATGTCAGGTAATCCTCGGTGTCTAACACCACATCAAAACTCAAAGGCCAACTTAAGTGAAGTACAAAACTTCCTAAAAACAAATTGTTGTGCATTTACAAAACCAAAAGGCCCAATTTACTGTTGGCTTACACTGCAGCTCTGTCCACTCCAAATTGAATGCCCAATTTTGGGATGTACTATTCAGTACCATTTCCCTCACATGCTTGCTTAGCTTAAGCTTCTCAATTATTCAGGCGCGGATCAATACTCAACACACTCCTGTGAGGAAAAGCAGGAGGGAGAGACGAATTTAAGCCCGAATCTGGATTATGGATTTGTATCAATTTATGTGTGGCCACTCAAGCAAAAAATCTGTGGAAAACACAGCGAAATACGGCTAAGTGGGGAAAAGCTGGGAGGCTCAGAGCTTCTGTCCATTTTAACTCCTTGTTCTTCAGTGACCCTTTTTTAGCTTCGGCCAATTATTACACCACCAGCCTCGGTCTGTCAAAGGCGCCTTTCTCATTAGCCTGTCCCCAGTTCACTCCACAGGCTTAATGAACAGGGGCCTCCATTACCCAAGTTTACCTCCAACTTTAACAACAAGGCTGTGTTAAGAGCGCACACTGATAGACAAGGACAAGTCACACATCAATGGCACCCCTAACAAGAGGGAGACAGACGAGAGCTGTCCTTTTATGAGTGGGTTAAGTTCGCTTGGGAGTGAAACTTTCATTTAGGCATTTTAAAGGGGGATTTGTTTGGATTTCCTGTTATGGCTTGGCTCCCCCTAGTGTTGTCTGTGACAATGTCCATGTTACAGCACATTCACACCTGCCGGTGACACGTTGGTTATGAGTTATCCGCCTGCTTATCAAAAATGACACTTGTCATGCAGATAAGGGTTATAAAGTGTTGACAAAGAGCCTGTATGTTTAACCGACACTAACCACTGCATGGAACATTACGTCAGTAGTGGTATGATGTCATGTGAAACTCGTTTTCCTACTGGCATGCACCGTATACCACAGACACTTCTGTCATTAAAGGTAACAGGGACAAGCAGACCTAATGGGTATGTCTCCAGACCAATTTTCTATTCTATTGGACCTAATCGTCTCAAGTCTTGAGCCTATTTTCAACTTGCGTGGGCCTCTGTAAACAGACACATTTTCACGTCAGCAACACTTGGAGGGATTACAAGCGCTCGAAATCTGCAGCGATCCAGAATTCTTTGTTATTCTCTGCCTGTTTCTTATTATTTTGACACGGCATGATCTGGACCTCTCAGCATTAAATCCATTATTGCATCACGGCGTTGCGTTGTACAGCTCCAAGTGTGTTCATCTGTTTGCCGATGTGTGCGGTGTGAAGTGTGTATCCATGCGTGCGGTTCCAATCTTTCACCGGTTACAGAAATGTTCCTCCCGCGCTGGCTGCAGGCAGGCTGCATGTGGCCTCGAACCGTGGTCTCCGCTATCCGCCAAAGCCGAAGCCAGAATTAGAGATGGTGGTGAAGCCTACCACGGGCCCTTGTTGTATTTAGATTGGCAGACGAACAGCAGCTTCACTCAAGCCCTGTTTACAAAGGGCTCCCATCCACATTTGTGGGAATCGTGCCTGTAGCGCTCACGTAAACAAAGGCTCTGAAAGGCCCGTCACTCTCTCTTTCTCTGCCTCTCTTTTAGACAGGCACCGGTCCAATAATGTGATGTTTTGGTTTAAAATTAGAGGAGGAACTCTCTTGGAAATGACATCTCTGCTGGTCCTACAATTTGATTGTTTGTAGTCACGATGTAGGGAGTCGTTTTTTTTTTGTTTTGTTTTTTATTGGTTTGGTTTGAAAACCGTTTCTATAAATGAGGTGAATCATGGCACAGTGATGGCTTTGGACTCCATTTATACAGTGCGTGTTATTCACGGAGTAACTGACAGCTTTCACAAATGCGTTATGTTGCACTTGGAACGACACGGAGTCCCTTAGATCCAAATGCAGACACAAACAAACACAAACACGTCGCCCTCCTACAACCCGCCACGGTTTCGAGCAGGTTTTTGCGAAGACCCGACTGCAGTTCTTGCACTGACTCTGCCTCGGATTTTTCAACATTTTAGCTCTCAGTTCCAGACAAAATACCAAAAGCAAGATCATAGCACAATGATTAAAGGAAAAACCCAAAATGAAAAATAATAACAGAGAGAGGGTTTAAAATAGAGTACGTTAAAATACATGGCAGGGAAATCCTATCCCCGAGAGAGGGTCAGACATGTAATTTGAAAAAAAAGGCAGAGTTAAATGACATGTAGGGAGTAATTATAGAGTCCGAATAGAGAGAATGAACTGAAATAATAAAATACCACCTAGGCCTGTCAAGAGTGTTTTGTGGACCGAGGGAAAGTAGCCTTGGGTTTAAAGAAGGGCAGGCCAGCAGGCCACCACCCATCCCTTCTCTCTCTGGCCTTACGGGAATCTGTAAAGAGCAATTTACTGTCGTGCTTTGATCACATGGAGCACATATGCAGCCATAGGGCAGAAGAGTTGAATCAAGGTTATTGTTTCCTAGATATTTCACCAAAACTGTAAATCTGCAAACTTGCCATACTCTCTCATTTCACACATTTTCTCCAAAAAAAGAAAAAGTGACCAAGTGAAAGACCTCAGAAGTATTAAAGGAGAACTACTGCGCTTTCATTTTTTACCTTTCAATTAGTGTTTTATATAAAATCTGTTCTTGCGCATGTAAAACAGAAGCTCCTCTCCCACAGAAAACACTGCTACATTCGCTTAACTAATGCCTAAAGGTTGTACATGTTTTTTTACGCACTAAAGCATGTTCACCTGTTCGATTTGTTACCCAAAATAAAATTATGAAACTCAAAGAGCAAAATATGCCTGTGATTTGACAAGGGTACTGATGATGAAATAACCTCATCTTCTCTTGACCTTTAACGTATTGGCCAAGACTAACCTCGTTTCGAGTTTAGCGCGCCGCACGCGACGATTGAATAACACGTCATCTTCATCATCATTAGCCCGTTGGAGGTGTTACTTCAAAAGGACAGAGCACTTCATTTGACTCAATTCCCTCGGCCTGTCTGCAAATGTTATGAGTGTCACATTACCTTCACACTGATGGATAGCATCCTCCTCCACCCAGCGCCGCTGCTCCATTACGCCGCTGTGGCTCGGCTGTGATTGATCGCATGTGGACTCAAAAGTAGAGGTGATGGATGAGAGGGGGTGTAGTTTACCAGTGGCGCGGCTGATTATATGATCATATTTCTAACCTTTTTCTATTAGCGCTGCCACATGTCTGTCACTGAGGACGTATAACAGAACCTCGGTGGCACTGCGGAGGATCTGCTTCTGTGGAGGAACATTTAACCAGTAATTCGTGTGGACCTCCAGTTTGTGCCGGTGATCTCAGTACCAGCCTCCTCACTGCCTACATTAAGTAAGTAGTGCAGTGTGTGTGAGGTCCACAATATTGAAGCAGGTGTGTTTCCCTGGCTGTATGCTTCTTATCACATCCATCTACATTTCTGGCTGTCACACAATACGCAGCAAACACAAGCACCTTTGTGACGTTAAGAAGGCAAAACTGCCAGCAGAGCTTCATTGTATGCATCAAACTTACTGCTTTGTTTGACACTGGGAATCCAGTTGGTATTATTTAGAAGTGGTCAGATCACCTGTCTGCACTCACATACAGTGATATTCCAGAAGCTTGCTTTTTAACTTTATATCAACAGGTTGGGGACATCCCTTTCCTGTCTCAACAGAAATACTGTACACGAGGGTTAGGGGCATTTAACAGATGCTTTTGTCTAAAGCGACTTATAGTAATTCATACATACATTCATACATGTGATGATGGTGGTGGCTGCCATGCAAGGTGCCGACCAGCACACCAGGAGCAGTTTGGGGTTCAGTATCTTGCCCAATGACAATATGACATGCAAACCAGGGGAATTGAACCAGCGACCTTCCGATAACAAGACGCGTGAGACACTCCTATATAAAGAAACAGTTCACTCAGTTTGGCGCGGATGAACTTGACTAAGCTCTACAGGTAAGTAACTGAAATAAAGTTAGAATCAGTCAATGGTCCAGTGTATTCCATTTACTCGTTACCTCCATGTCTTCTTCATGGATCATCAACTGGTAGGCGTGCTGACTTCTTGCCTGAGACCTGTTTGCTTTGGCTACAGTCTTTGAGCATTATGTATGCAACCATCAAGTAAATATTTTATAGAATTCTCTTAAAGCAAGTCAGCCCGATGAAAAGCGAACAACGGTCCTCATTTCAGCCATCAAAATCTACAGTTGCTTACTAGAAATAAGAAGCCTGTTTTCGCCCTCCTCTGTGAGAAACGGGAGCTGTTGTCCTGATATCATTTGAGTTTGGGGAAGTTAACATTCCCTCAAATCACCAAACCAGAGAGCATTTTTAACATTAACTGTTAACTTAACTATTTCACTGTTGCCAACTTTACTTATAATAAACATTAAACATTAACAATATCATGTAAATATAATCTCTGTCATGTAAACTAAGCAGCTAAGCAAGTTTGTGATAGAGTTGAATCACAGTCTGATCTTGCATCTTTTTGTTCTAGTACTTTTTGTATGAATGTAGGCTAGCTTTAGCCTCAGTCTTTTAGCACGGGAACACTTATGAAGTAATCTAGACCTTTCACAGTGTCCTCATTTTAAAACATGAACAAGTGGGCCTAAAACAGTCTTTTCAACTTACACTAGCTTGATTAGCTTGCTAGCTTAGCTGTCAATATCCCCTAGCAACACTTTTATGCTAATTTGCACCGGCAGCACCAGTTGCCTATTGCAAATGACAGGCCTGTTTTTGGTCTACTTATGTTTGAAACCATGGACCAATTCATTTAAAGTTGTTAAGACTTTCAAGCCAAGAGTCATCATAACCAGAAGGCGTATGGGGGTCTTAGTGAACAGTCAATTATTATGTTACATCACATTTGACTGTAATGTTGGAGTATTCACACACTTCTGTGATGACAGTCTGGTAAACTGCGTATGAGTTCATGCTTGAGCGAGATATTCTAAATGCTGAACATAGTGAGATATACAGTGACTACATGATTGTTGCATGAGCAGAAGTATAATGTCAAAACATTAAAAAAGCTATTGCTTCTCCCTCACATCTTCCCTGTTTACGTGTGAAGTCGTTCCAAGTCCACATTTTTGCCGAGATTAAATGTTCAGTCCCACATGTTCTCCCATAACACACTGCCATAGACGGTAGATAGGTGAGTTCCAAGCGCAACGTATAGATCATTGACTTAAATCACATAAATGAAGAATTAAGAACAGCTGGGAAATAATATTTAACCTCTTCCAGAATGGTCTGGGCCAGTTTCTTTATTTTCATCATTATTATTCCAAATGGCTTCACATTCAATACTAGAATAGCTTATTTTCCAGCGCAGAAACCGGAGGTTACATGTACAAGTGTGGCCCTGCCCTTAATGGTGCACACCCGGTGCTTATCTGGGATCAGCCCAGATTATGTACAATCACAACAGCGACAGCCGCCCTGGTGCCCACATCTCTCCTCTCATCTGTCACTTAAAGGCCCTGTGCATGCAACATGTGATACACCGGGCCTAGCATGTCACCCCTTCCAAATGGCAAGTAACTCAATTTTCCACAGATGGCTCGAGAGCGGGAGAGAGCGAAAACAGAGCTGTGGGGATGTGTAGTTTTTGGCAGAGAAGGGCAGTGATTCACATTTTGAGGAAATGATGAAGGGTAATTTCTCCCAATAGCTATAACCGACCGTAATTTTGCACTCATTAGCTTCACTTCGGGAGGGGAATTTAGTGCGGGGTAAAACCTCGACTCAGTTTACCTCCATTATTCTTTGTGGTCGACTCTCTCTCTTTTTCCAGTTGTTAGAATTATAGTAATAAGCGATGTTGTTGATAGAAGAATATGGTATTTTAAGGTTTATTTTTGCGCGTGTTTCTTCAAATACATAATTGATTTATGGATTCGCTGCCGGTGCTGAGCTCAGTAGAAACCCAGTTGTGAGACTCTGCTATCACCTAGTGGCCAGATGGAGGCATAGATCTGAAGAGCCACATTTTAAAGGAAAGAATCTCTCTACTACTCACTTGTTTCACGGGAATCTTGTTGTGTAACGGTAATGTGCTGAGCTTAACATGCAAATAGTGGAAAACGATTTACGACATCGCACATGTGTATGACAGTGCACGAGACTCCGACACATCCTGCGTGTCTGGGTCTGCCTATCGTTTCTAACCGAGCCAAGCCTTTGTTGACGTTGGCAGCTGACGTTCACACCTGTTGTTTTATTTTCACATATCTTCCCGTCAGAGCGCACACAGAATGTGAGTGAATGTGCAGAGGTCCAGCCCGTCTGTTCGCACTGTGTACGCTTTTACTTGCCTGTAGACACGTCTGCAGTAAAAAGGTGGGGGAATACGAGAGGACTTGTTGCACTGCAGCCTCAGCTCCGGCAGCGGTTCTGCTCAGATTGATGGTCTTCGGGGATCAGCTGAGCTCCAGGTCTGGCAACAAGGAGAGGGCTCTTCAGGGGATGCAGGCTTAATAGAGATAGCAGACCGTCTGGCTCTGTGTTAACGCTCGGCGGTGAAGGGCCGAGATGGATTGTGTGCATTGGGCCGCCTGTGCGTGTGCTTGTGCACATGTGCGTGCATGTGTACAGACAAACGGCAGGAGGAGCTACACCTGATCAGACAATCAGCTTTGTTTATTTGTTTGGATCCCCATTGCTCTTCCTTATGTCCACAGGGGGAAAAAAATAAAAACAGGTCCAGATGTGGAGACTAACTACCCAGCAAGCATTAGGCATCATTTCAACATCCAGACTCTTGACCTGACAGCCCTAATCTATCCACGCTTTACTCAAGTACTGTACTTAAAGTGGCAAACTGGAACATTTCTGGAAATTGCAGGTGTGTTTTTGGACCTCGCTGCTTCCCATAGATCCAGTGTTGCCTGTGTGATGTCAGTCAGTTGCCATTCCATTCCATTTGTTCCTCCATTTCATCATCCACAGTTATCGTTAATCTTTTCTTTGTTTGATCGACCATGACTGTTAACAGTAACATTAACTTTTTTCTCCCAGCGTTAGCAGGGACCAGGACAAACGAAACGAAACAAACCACCTGCTCTCTCTGGCCGACCAACCACTGCCGGGTGAACGCGTCGCTAACTGTGCGCCACTTGTGATATTTTCCGACACCCAGTTAATAAGCGTGTTTGAGAGATTCCATGTTTCTGAAACACGTCAGGTGAGACACTTTGTGGTAATATTCATGCAGGTAATCTAGCTGAACCTCCAGAATCAGGGGTGTATTTACTCTTCACATGTCTGTTTGATCAAATGGATACAGTGCAGGAGCTGTCTGACAGAACTGATCAGACTGACTCCAGACCAGCGGCCCATTCTCTGCTCCATAAACGACTTGAGTAAGGTTATCGAGGGTTTCGAGCAAGACCTCCCTCTCGTATTCCCAGCCTTCTAATTTCTCATCATGTTCCCAGCTGCATGGACTTCCTGTTGCCTGGCAGGCCTCCTCCACCTGCAATCTTTAGGGACGCTCTTTGAGTTACTGTATCTCCTCACGTGGGATGTTACTTGTCTCACTCTCAGACTTAAGAGGGCCTTTCACTTCCTCATAGTCGCGGCGAGGTTCCTTCATCTCTTCCTGTAAATGCAGCAGCGTCTTCGGCGTTCTTGGAGGTCTCGAGCTGAAGCTTAGCGCTGACAGACTGCTGCTGTTTCAGTAACAAACTCAGCTCCAGATGTTCCTTCTCCAAAGCTTCCTGCCGCTTCGCCTCTTTCTCCAGTTGTGAAGTTTGGCATTAGAGGTTCCTCTGTAACATAACCTCATTCCCTGGTGGGAATATTTCATCGTATGTGATGAACATTTCTCTCAGCACCTTGATGTCCTTCAGCAGCACTTCTTTTTGCCACTTTGTCCTGAATGTGGTCCTCATATCCTGCCATGATATTCTCCTCAATTTGATAATAATTCAGCAAATTGAAATATTTCGCTTTCTAATGGCAACGTGTGGTAGACCTGCTGCTAAAAGAATTAACTCTGAAGGAATTCCACTGATACTGTCACGTGTAACACTGAAGAGGGTTCTACTAATGATGTCTGAGGTCAACTGAGGGGGATTCTGATGGATTCTCTCTGAATGGTTTGACATCGCCACAGAGCCCAGGAGATTTGTGCACACGGTTTGACGATTTGCCTTCCTCGAATAAATAATTTCTGTTTATCCAAGCTGCACTGCTCCGCCCGCTTCTTCTCAAATCACTCTGGCTGGACCCCATTAAATCACAAAAATGCAAATGTTTATTTGAGTACAAACACTTCAACGATAATTAAAACTGACGATTGAATTATCAGTCCAATTTCTGCACAACACGCGGCAAGATGAACGGCAAGCAATTATTTCTCATCTCTGAGCAAGAAAATGAAAACAGACTCAACTGACTCTGGTCATTTTTATGTATTTGTATTTATTTATAATCACCATTATTGTTATCATTATTATTATTATTAGCATTATAATTATTGTTGTTGTTGTAAATAAGAGAGTCATGGTACATTACAGTGGATTTCAGCACCTCTGTAGCTTGTTACGGCAGGCGAGTGAGGATAAATTCTTTTTTTTTAATCCCAAAAGTTTAAAAAACAAACCCTGTACTCTCCTCGACTCCTGGTGTTTTCCTCCATGTGCTCCAGGCTCCAGTCTGTCTCCTCCACAGTTCGTCGGCTCCAGATGCTCTCTGTTTGTTAACCCTACCAAAACACCGGCCTCTGTCCCTCCACTCTGGTCTTTTAGTCCAATTAACCGCACAGAAAGACACATTATGTGTCCGATATCTGAACTGAAACTCTCCAAAAGGTACCAGCATCGTAAATTCAGCCGACAGATCAAGCTCAGTGACTGGCGCTAGCTGAGGTGAAGCCGTGAAGACAGTTCATGGGGTTAACAGTAAACTAATACTTACGAGGTGATCCAGTACTGTATGTACTTTGTAAGTTGCCACGATGAAAGCGCTGGAAAAACTGTCTGCAGGTGTAAAATATTAAAGGAAATGCATCAACATTAACATTCCAGTCAGGCTGTAATAACCCTGTAGTGTAGTTAGTGTATTTCCATGAGAATATCTGTAATATTTGCATAATTGCACAGATATGATTTTTGGCCAAAGAAATTCAGCAGTGTTCACACAGAGACACGCACAGTTGCAACGGTGCCAGACGATTTCATGAATATGCAGCCCTCTGGAGGCCGGTCTCGAGTTAGCTGTTTTACATGGCTCATCCATCACAGCTTGTTGCCAGAAGCCTGTTGTTAGCAAGGCCAGACCTCTAATCCTGTGTAGCCCCCCGAGTCCCGTCCTCAGGGAGAGTCGCCATCATGATAAAGCTGTGCTCCTGCCTGAGTGCTGTCTGGCAGATGTGAAGATTATAGCACGCTAATGATAAGAGCGTCACAAAGAGATAAACCAGAGGTCGCCTACTTAAGACTATGACCGATATCTATGTAGTCAAATTAATAAAGATAAAATACAAAAATGCAGGCGCACCGTATTAGTAGCATGCAGCACAAGTTTTTACAATGTGTAAAGTAACAAGACTGACCTTGCAGCTACACTTTATCAGGCGCAACTATTCAGGGTTTTGTATGCAGCTTACACATGTGGTAGAAGTGGCAGCATGGCTCTTCACCCACCCCAAGACTTTCACCTGGACAAATACTCACAGTTTCCCTAGATCAGACATACCTTAACCCAATAAATGGCACACAGCTTCATTTATTAATGAAAGTTCAAGACGTGTTGTTTCCATTATCAACTCTGGCCAGATATATACCGTAAATTACCAAATAATAGCCGTGTTTCAATTAACCGCAGGGTCCCCTTTAATCGTCGGGTGCAGGTGTATATTTTGATAAATAACCGGCGGTTCCAAATAAATGCCGAGTCTAATTTATTTTTTTTTAAATCAAGGAAGAAGACGTGACCACTGACACTGCACATTTTTCTTCTTCGCCTTTTTCACGTATTGTGCTTGCTTTCTGTCAGTCAACATCACAATGATGATCGCCATGGTTCCGGTGCAGCAAAAAAACAAAAAGTAGGACTTGAAGTTCAAACTTTCTGTCGTAAAATATGCAGAGGAAAACTCGGGAGAAGCAGCCGCTAGACGTTTCTCTGTCGACCCCAAGAGAGAGAGAGAGATTGGCGAAAAAAATAAAACTGAGCTTCAGCGTCCGTCCGAGGAGGACAGCAACAGGGCCAGGCTGCCTGGTGGAGGTAGGAAGAAGGCTAGCGAGGAGCTTGAGATAAACATGTGGGAATGGGTTATCACCAAACGGGCACGCCACAAGAGAGTCTCCCGCAAAGTGATCCGGGCGCTGGCGAAACAAATGTACGCCACCGTGAGTGACAGCAGAGATGAGGAGTTTGCCGCGAGTGCTGGTTGGCTAAGTCGTTTCCTCCGCCGCAACAGCTTCACTTGCAGAAGACGTACAACTATTGCCCAGAAGGATGCCAGAGAATTCGCCTGGAATTCAGACTGGTTTAATAAAAGAATTTGAGTAAATTCCTATATTTTCCCAGTTTTGCTGAGCAAGATTTTTGCGAGGAAAGAATTAAACGGCTGTCCCAAGTTGCCGCCTGGTCCCAAATAAACGCCTGGTCTATTAGTGATTGAAACAAATAAACGCCCCGGCTATTATTTGGTCATTTACGGTACATGAACACACACTCAATACATACATAATCATCATTACTGTTGTTCTGCAGTAGGATGTCATTTACTACATGTCAGCAACATATGAGGCATTTAATGTCTGTCGTTCCATGTAATATTCCCGATCGACACAATCAAGAGATGGCTGGCTTGTTTGAACGTCTTCTTAGATCCCTCATGCCAAGAACCCTAACCCTGTAAACCTAACCCCGCGATCGTCCGAGCCAATCAGAGGTAGACAAAGGCGGGTCTTTCCAGTCAACATCGAGATGCCTCGCGCATCGATCGGAGAGTGGATTACGAGCTCACCACCAAGGTGTGATGCAGCGTTTCGGTGCAAGAATTGTATGGGCAGCGAGAATGTGTGAGACTGAAGGTGAAAGCGTGTAGCCCTTTAACTGTGCTTTCTGTGTAGTGCAACTTGCTAACACATGCATGTCAGCCTGAAGTTAGTATTCAGCTCAAAACGCTACGGTGCTTCAGTACAGTCTCACTGAGCTGCTAGCATCGACAAACTATTGTTGATACCTCCAATGCACCAAAATCTAAAAATATTCAGCTCTACCATTAGTGGCTTTTAAAAAAATGAGTAAATAACTATTACTACTGCTGTTGAACAGCACCAAGTGCACAGGCATCTTCTTCAAGAGGGTTTCACTAGTCTCCATACTGCACTTAGCACAGCTTAAAATGTAGTCAGTTCTTGCAGGGCACATGGAATTGCTTTAGGGCACAGTTCAAGAGCTGCTTGTCACTAGTTATTCAAAAAATGACTTTATTTCGAGCGAAACTTGCATGACATCTCAGACACTGCTTCTCTATTACATTTATTTAAGTGTAACTTTGCCCAGAAGGACCTAACATTTTTCAAAATGATCCGTGATGCGCCTGTAGAGCAACATTCCACACAGCCTTGTCTTCCCTACCGGCTCTGTGTCCATCTCTCTCTGCCTCCCTCCCTGCCTCCGTCCTCCTCCACATCCCACTAATTACCCCTCAGCAGTGAGACAGTGTTGTGTTTAGTGACATGCCGAGGCGGACCCGGCCTGCCCGACCGGTGCCTCTGACAGCCTGTCACACACATAACACACATACATATGCGCGCTCAACAGAGCCGCCGTGATGGCAGATAGTGGCGGGAGT
>OMLP01006780.1:47269-59032 GCA_900302685.1 Spondyliosoma cantharus | reverse complement strand
TTATATTCTATTTTTAATGCTTCATTCTCACCCAACTATTCGGAAGCTTCGTTCTTTTCAGACGAGACTTCAAATAAATGAATGTCACCAGTTCAGTTTGGCCTTAGTTTTTAAACAAACCTACATTATTTCACAGTTTTTAGATATTGAGGACAGTATTCAAATTTTTCACAGCCAGCAATTCACATTTGGCTTTAGCTGGTCAACAGGGAGCATTCACAACCGCAAGTTCTTTGTTCTTTACATACTTTTCTCATTTTAAGAAGCGTGGTGTACGTTTAAGAATGTCTTCTGTTTTCCTGAATCACTTTTGGAAACCTTTCCTTTCCGCAGCCACTTCAGAACACAACCTCCAACAACTGTTTGTAAGATAGCATTCATTTGAATTCAGGCATGCAGATTTCTGTAATCAGCTTAGCATGACATCAATTGTATCAATCTGTGAGGAGAAGAACTCATTTTAGGCCTTGTCCACACGTAGCAAAACAATCTCGTTCTTCTCCGTCTTCCTCGGCACTGTTTCAAGAATATTTGCATCCACACGGATCCACTGAAAACGACTCAAAACGCTGTAGTTCATATTCCAGGCCTCTAGGGGCGCTTGAAAATTCACCAAAGGCGGAGAAGAAAAGACGGAGCATGCGCATTGGCTTGCGCGCTGTTTACAAACAGACAGTAGACGGAGAATCCGAAAACAAGAAGAAGACGAAAATGGCTAGTGCAAGGAAACCAGAATCGTTTGTGTTGACAGATAATGAGGCCGAACTGCTGCTGCGACTCACACTCGACTGCAAGGCGAGTAAGTTGCAAGAAACACGAACACAAGCAGATCCGCCATTGTTGTTGTTATGAGACGTTGCGTGGTGGGGCGATGACGTCATCGTTTCAGAATGTATGCGGATTCGCCGTCCAGGCGAGAACGGGAGGGCTGCGTTTTCGGATTTTTCCACCCTGTGACCCGTTTTCAAAAAAGTGCGTTTTCAGTCGCTGCGTTACCAGGCTCCGTGTGGACGGTCGGGCAAAACGATGCAGTAAATCTGTCTGGACGGGGCCTTAGTTTCCAAAGTTTTTCGGTAATTTTGCAGATAGATCTATCTAAATCTATCAAATGGATTGAAATGAACTTTTGTAAGAATCCTATTCTCTCTAACGATCCCCTGATTTACCCTCTTGCGCCACCATGAGGTTGACATTTATAATTCAAAGAAATATCTCAACAACTTTTGGATGCGCTGTCACAACATTTTGTACACATACTTTCTGCAGAGAAGATCATTAGTGCTGACAACCGAGACTTGTTAATCTCCAGAGTCTGAAAACGAGCCAGAAAACCTTTGCAGACCCATCACACCCTTGAAATAACAGGTTTTAACGCCGACCCTTTGACAGGTGCAGACAGGAAACATGTGCTACAACCACTGGACACAAGAGCAACTTCTTTCCAATCTCATCGCCAGTATAAATACATTTCTGCAAACCATTGATATGTTGCAATTTCACGTTTCTTAAGGTGAATTTTATAGTTTCATGTGTTTAGGAAAACACCACGTTTTTGCTCAATTTTATCTGCTCAATCACAGCAGGAAAATATCATGGCGTCTTGTTGAAAATATCCAGTGGTTTCACCCATACAGATGGTAAAACACCATCCTGAACAGTGGTCTTTGGCTTGATAGTCCTGCCTGACTTAACGGGGCCACCAGTGAAAACAAATGTGGAAATAGAGTTGTGTATAAAACCCTCTTCACCCACACTGCTGTTCATGAAGACCTCTAAAATCGCTAGTCATGATTTTGTGTGAGTGACTCTGGTCATGAGTTTGAATCATGGAGGCCAGTGGTCTGCAGCTGACACTTCAGTGAGCCACGCTGCAGCAGAGTGCTCATTAAACACTCCCACACTCAGATTTGAGGTTAAAAACAAGCAGCAAAACCCAAGTGAACGTCATTGTGGAAAAAGACTGTAGAACCACTGTGATTACACCCGGTACAGTAACCTCAGGTCAAGGTTGTTTACGGAGCCAAAAATCTCTCCCCTTTGGGTGGAGATTAAACCAACAGAAGTTTAACAAGATTAATTATTATTTTTTCTCTCACCAAACCTTTAAATACTCATGATAAGTCAGCTGTGTCCCACACAACCAGTGGGAATGAACGGCGAAACATTTTCTAGTTATTTTGATGAGAGGGAATGTTTTTGGGCACTGAAATAACTCTCTGCCCATTTTTACAGGGACAAATGCTGCTCATGCTGTAACAGCAGCCGTCCATCAGGAACCCTCAGGTTGTTCCCAATAATTTGGGATTCCTTGTGAACATGTTAGTATTAGGGCTGCCATGGTGCTGAAAATTTTCCCAAAGACTAGTGACAACACTGGTAATACCCGGTGGACTAGCTTTGTACAGGATAAGAAGCTCACTATGCGTCTGCCCACTGAACATCTCCCACTGCTGCTGCTGCAGCTGCGCGCACACACACACACACACACACACACACACAAGCTGTTCACTTGTTAACGTCATCAGGTTGCCTCTTTGCATTGGGATTAAATTACGTTGTCTGACTACGTATTGAGTTTTAAAAAAGCAAAACACCAGTGGGGAGTAATATAAAAGTTGTATGCCTGTTCTCCATGTAACACTGGGAACAGTGTATTTACAGTGTATAATTTAGATAACATTACAGACTGATGGACGTTTGGTGTAACGAGGGACTGGAGCAGTAAATGTTACTGAAGATAGTTGCTGCCAAGTCTGCTTGTTATGCGACTGTAGGCATGTTTTTTTTGGGGCTTGCTGCCCATGCATCTAAGCAGTTGGTTTTGATGTTATGTTGTCCTGTAGCATCCGTCTACAACAACGGTTGTCACGTGATAAAATACGTTTCTGTAGCCACTTTGTTGTCAATGCCAGGGAGTAAGTGTGTGAAATACGGGAATAAATACAAGAAAAGAGTGGGAGAAAGAGAAAAAGCAAAAGGATTCTGTGAGCGTGAAGTACGCGCACATCACGCCGACCTGGTTCACAATGCCAGTACTGATAAACATAAGAGAAACGCAGCACCCTCCTCATCAGTGAGGCTTACAGACATTTTGATTTACGGTCTTGAAGCACAATGAGACAAGACAGAGAAGTGAGCTGAGGGTGGCAACCTACATAGCCTGTCCCCCATCCATTAATTCTGTCGACCACCTCTGCAGATTAATTGGATGTTCGCATGTTAAACTTCTGCTGTGTGACCACATTATGTACCTCGGTTTTTGTTGGCCACCTGGTTTTTGCTTTTAACTTTGTCAGAGGTTAAGCAAGAAATGTTGCAAGTTGCAGTATTTTTTTTATCTACAAAATATATTCAATATACACACATATGTGTTTGTGTAAGTGTGTAAATGTGTATATACATATATATACATATCATGAGATCTGGCAACACAGCTGAAGAAACCTGCACTGTCCTTGTTGGCTTGTATTCATTTTCTTGAGGAGCACGTGCAGGGTTTGTTTTGAAATACTGACATACTACAAACTCATGCTTTACTGTATTTGGGACTGAGGTGTCCATATAGTTTTGGCCATTCACTACTTACGTCTGACATTTGTCGTTTGCGGCTCCTCGTACCTTCTTGGCCACATTTAAAACATCTCTGTGCATAGAGTACGTCTGCTCTTGTGCATTTCTGGAGAAGTGTGTCATTTTTAATGCAGCCTACATCTCTGCAGTGTGTCTCGTGTCACATACTGTACATGCAGTGTACAGTGTGGGAGAGAAGACGTGCCCTAATTTCCAGCTGAATACAGATGGTGTAACACAGTCCTGACACCAGCGGCCGCTTTGATCTCGACCCTCCTGAAACCCCCCGCTGCTCAAAATGTCTGATGGAACCAACATGGAGGATGGAGGAAAAGGAGGAAAAGCCAGCTGTTATTAGCATAAGTTCCTCCGTGGCAACACTCACTTCAGAGACCAGGAAGTACCATGAAACCAGGAGAATGTGGTGGGGGAGAGTCAATGAGGAAATATGAGGTAAAATAAGCATACAGATAAGGTGACAGTGATGGTATGTAACTAACTACATTTATTCAAGTAGTGTAACTGAGTACAGTTTTGAGTGACTAGTGCCTCACTTGAGCATTTCCATTTTCTGCTACTGTCATTGGAAAAAAACAACAACGAAAACACTGACTGATCACATAATCAGAAACATGCTCCTCCTCACCCTTCCTTCCTCCCTCCTCCTCCTCAGGCAGATTTATCAGCTTCAGGGGAGATTTAGAAGCAGTTGACTGCTGGCTTGTAGTGATTTCCCTCCCTGCACCCTCATATTAAAAGTATGAATCATGTGAGGCAGCCCTGCAGAGCGTCTTGTCTCACTAGAGGGCAGCAAACTGCAAGAAATGAACCGTCGACACCAGGAGAGCGAAGCATAGTAAGACAACAGCTGAAATGTCCGAGAGTGACATTTAAGGATGTGTTGACCTAGTATGTGAGGGAGAACAATGAACACAAATTTCAGTTTGTCCAACTCTTTAGTTTATCCATGGAACAATTTGGTTTCAGTCTCTTTGAATTGTACTGGACTGTAACTGAAGACGGACTCTGTTGTTTTCTATCCATGTTTGTGACGTGGCTCTATGGAAGTTAATTATAACTTCACCTGAAAATGTATGTAATGTAAGTCATTATATATATTATTATAGATGGAGACTTATTTTAAAACGTAAAAAACAACCAGAAAACCTCAAATAGCTGCCTACAGCTCGTCTGCTGTAATCAAAGTCTACAGAAGCCCAGAGAACCCAAATTTATTTTAAAACTAGTTATTTACACCCGTCACACTGTTAAGCTCGTGCACCCACTTCAGACAGGGTGCATGCTAACACTTTTAGCTTAGCTGTACCAGTGATGATTTCGTTTTTTTGGATCAAGTGGATCAAGACAATTCTGGAGGAAAAATGTTTTTTTTTTGCTCATTTTTCTCTGAAACCTTACATATTGTATCTTTAACCAAGTTTTTTTTGTCCACGTGTTAAGCTGAATGAATTCGTTTTTGTAGAAAATGAATAAATGTGTGAAACCGAATGCAAATAAAGTTTTTTTGTATTCCTCACTTTGACCACAGGCTGAAGCGCACCTTGACCACATGTATTAAGTTAGGGAAGCTACTTTTGAGTTACCTCATTAGTCTTTTTTTCCTCCCATTTCTTCTTAGCCTCGTCATTATGGATCAACACACCTCTTCTTTTTTTCCTCCCTCACCCCTCAGGGCCGGCGTAGATACTATCACTTGTAGTGAACAAAAACAGTCCTACCTTCAAAACAGAAATGCAAAATAGAGGTACTCTGACTGGTGTTCTCAGACTTCTCGACCCTACTGCAGTCTTTTGGAAAGGCATTCATCCAGCTACACCTCCTCTCACTGCACCTGCCTCAGCATCGATTCATCAGCCTCGGGGAAGATTTATCAGCATTTTGTTGGTGGCTTCTGTAATACTACTAACTATGAATCCCTGTCACGGCAGAGGGCAGTAGAGGGCAAGAGCTGAGTCTCAGAGGAGCGACATCCCTCACACTAAACAACAACACCTGACAAAGCCACATTTTCTCTATACGTTACATTTCTAGATGGCAAAAGAAACTGTAGCGTTATAACATGAGCAATGTTTGGTTATTTTGTCAGCCGCTGTGAGGGAATAAAAGAAATGGATGAGAGAGTGAGGAACAGCCGAGTGACACAGCCTTTTCGCAGCCCTTCTTACTCCAGCTGATGGATAACACCGGCTCTCCAGAGAGCAGCCACGTGTATCTGGAGGATGAAAATGCAGCCGGCAGTACAGCGACTGATAAAACTCCTCCTTTTTCGCGGTTTCATCCTGTCCTCCGCCCTGCATGAATACTCCACACGGTGACAGAGCTCCCTGATGGATTCATCCTTCACCCGCTCTCCTTGTTTAAACTGAAATCTGGCAGTGAAGGCGACGGAGCCTCTCTGAACTTGTTTCACCTTTTAGTTTGTCCGGAGGAAAACTGACAGGTGACAAACTGAAGTCACAAACAGATGTTTCCACACGGAACGGAATGTGTTCGCTGAGGGGTTTTAGGAACGTGCGGATCGTGTGCTGTGGCCTTCACAGTCACTACATCTGAACCCAACTCGGCACCAGAGGGAATTTCCGGAGCGAAGCCCCTCGGTCAGACACTGCCGGCTTCTGTCTCATGTCTGAATAAGCACCCTCGTAAAGAGTCTTACAGGTTGGACGTGAAACATTCCGACATCGCGTTCAACACGACACAAGTCTACAACTGAATGTCTGCGGATTAGAGCCACAACGATTAATCAATTCGCTGCCTGCCATTAAAATAAAAGGCTAACCGTTTCATTGGTTTAAGCAACATTTTTCACACAGTTTTTTCACATATTCAGTCATCATCTACTCGTGCTGATAACAGTCGGTTATAGCCTCATAATTCAGAAGACATTTCGGGAGCTTCAAAGTAAAAAGATTGGGATTTGTTTAAAAATGTAGAAAAGAAAAAATGTAAAAAAAACCCAACATAAAACTGTTCCAAATAGCTCATCCATCATAATACAAGTCTCCAGAAGCCATGAGATCCCAAATTGATTTTTTAAAAGATATTACATCTATTTAACCCAAATTCTTCACTGGAGCTGCTGAGTTAAACCAGCAGAAACAGCTTCAGACGGGGTGCGTGCTATCGTTACCGTCACTGTCTGGCTACGCAGCGCAAGACAAATATGCTGAATATATGATGTGTTAAAATCCAAAGAGATGAAGTAAACTCACTATCAACAGGGTAAATATTTTCCCTGTTAGTTCATACCAATCTTGAATTAAACTTAAGGAGCGCTGGTTAACTGTTAGCTGTTGGCGGTCGTTTGTCAGCAGAGTCCTGTGTGCTTGGCTAACGGAGCTAACAGCTAAAAACAGCCGGACAGAGTTTCTGTTCAGAGGAACATGAAGTGTTAAACAGCGAACTGCAGTTTAATGTCACAACACAAGTTTACAGTAAATAAATGTACTGAGGTGCTTCAGCTGGGGCGGTTTGGAGTTAAAGTCCTTGGAATGATAATATTTTTAACTAAAGGACTATGGAGGATAAAGTTAAGAAACATTTTGACTTTGGGTTTGGTGATGGTTCTGGGATAAATACAGAAGCCCTGAGCAGTAAATGAGACTTTTTATTCTGGCGATCGAGAAAGTTCCTTACATTTTTTTTCCATCTGTGAAAAAAAGGCTCAAAAGATGAAAATTTCAGGAGGTTTTTTTCCCCGATATGTGTGAGCAGAACTGAGCAAATACAGTACGTTCTTCCCCAGTAGAATTTCTTTTTTTTGTCATGTATGGTACCGAGTGAAAAAAAAAAACATTTCAGGAGGAAAAAAAAAAAACAAACATTAGTTTTTGGAACAGAGTGAACAAACATTTTCTCAGAAGAAAAAAAATAATTGTCTGTGGGGTCGAGCAAAGTTGTGTTTTTTCACTTTTTCCTGGGTTTTATTTTCCCTGTGTGGAACCAAGTGACAAATAAAATGTTTTCAGGAGTTCTCAAGTTATAAACACAGGAGAGAAAACTATTTCAACTGGACTTAGAAAATGGATCACCAGAACACTGTCTTCACTTGCCCCTCGGGGCTTCCACAGATGAGCGTTCCTTCCAAAAAGTGAATGAATAAATAATCAAAACAATTTACATACGATTCATTAGCGAACTGTTATTAACATTACTTTTGTATTAACAAACACTCAGTGTTTGTGCTCTGTCACATATTTTACATAGGCAGCAGATTTTGCTCTCTAACAGCATTTAATGATGAACTACATGTGAATATTTCTCTGTGCATTCACTGTGGGAAGCGTCTCTCCCGCTCATGATGGTCATTAAGGCCTCAACAGCAAAGTGTGTTTTAAAGTCCATCAGTGATGCAGCCTGAGAGAGAACAGGAAACACTCTGCTTCCTTTTTATTATCACACTTTAACTCTTCTCCTGCTGAATGTCAGAACACATCCAGTCATTTCATGAAGGTTAAAATGCTGTTCCAAATGATCCAAACGAGGCTTTAGATGATTAATCAATAATGAAAATGTTCTGATGTTGATGAATGTAATGTTATCCAGTTCCAGTGGTCCGGGTGAAGGTCACTGCCCTGCTCAGGAGCACTTGGTCAGCGGCTGGTGTTGAGAAGGAGGGCTGATGTTGACGTTTTAAGCCGTCCTCTGCTGAGCTGAGGGCAAACGTCTCCACTAATCGATAAAAACGCCTCCTCAGGGAGTCAACCTTCTAACGATCCGGATGATAATGAGACGATCAGTCAGCGAGCGAAGCAGCTGACATGGACGCTTACACTGAACCCTGTTGGTAACTCGTCTGATCTCTGAGGACGTCGCTCACCATGTGGCCGGTAGGTCAGAGGTCACGGTCGGGCCACTCAGCGGCATTCCCAGGAGCTGCTGGGGATTCAGCGTCTTCCTCAAGGATTTGTCAGCAGGGAAGATACAGGAGCTGGTTCCATGACTTTTATGTGACTTTCGGTCGGCAAGCTTCAGCAGGTCCATTCTCTTCCTTCTCATCTTTTTCGTCTTGGCTTCCTGTGGGGTGAGCGGTCACTTTCACTGCAAATATGATGTGAAGGCGAACACGTGAAAACTGCACCAGGTCAGGCAGTGCATACGATGTCACACGTTTCAACAATTTCCGTGACCCATTGACTCAAACCAATGCCAAAATGTCTTCCTATCCTGGTTGAATGAGATGCAGTGTAAAAACACTGACAAAAAAAACATAATCCATTTTGGGTGCTTCCCAGACTAACTAGTCAGACAGGATCCTTCAAATCTTCCCTCTCATGAACCTGAAAAAGAGGTGCCAAGCCTCCCGCCCACCCACGTGTGGTGATTGGCGTCAGTGATTCCCTCTCCGGCCATCAGCACACGTCAGCCGCCAGACGTGCGCTCTCCCACGGCGAACACTGGTGGAGGTCTGCTGGTGAGGCGTGATCTGTCTGAAGGGCAGCGCGGCCTGTCGTAGGAAAACCTCAGCTTCAATTAAGTCCGTCATCCCTTCCACGTCTTCGACACGGACGAAGACGAGATACCTCCTCGAAGGAAAATCAAACAGAGAGACAACGGGAAACAGCGGGAGGAGGTTTCAATCCACAACACGGTGTCATAAATGATGGAGTGGACTTTGTCTCCTCAGCCACAGGTGGACTGTTTCCGAATCAATACGGTTCAAAAAGAGACGAAGAGGCGTAGTGTTCCTGCTGGAGAGGAGGTTTTATTTTTATAACTCATTTCACAGATCAGAGAGGAAGAAGAGGAGGGAGGCTGTCTAAATAATGGAGGCTTTTGATGCATAAATCAGAATGATTTAATGGGAGCTCTGGGGGGAAACAAAGTACGACAGCTAAAATAGAAAGAAAACAGAGCGAGAGCGAACCAACGACAGAACAAACTTCACTCTGTTTGTTCTCTTTCATCTCTGCCTGTTTCCATTTTGTACTTTCTGTCACTGCATCAGACTCGATTAAATTCTTTAAAAGCTTTCGTGTTTCCAGGCGGATCACTTCTCGCGCCAACAGCAGATCTGAACATCTCATTGTTTTCAAGATGATCACTACAAGCTCAACGGCTGCATTTTGGAGGACGAAATCAGCATTTTGTCACTTGAATCATGTATGTTTAGAATGACATTTTTTCTATTTTGTTAGCTGTTCTGTTTAGCTGTGAAATCAGTGTTACTGCAGAATGAATAATAATACCTGTTTTAAGACTATAGCAATCAGAAAAAGCATGATGACATTTCATGTAATTTCTTCAGTGCTTCTCAGCAGTCTATAACAATAGTTCCTAATGCCGTAATTAACGAAAATAATCGGACTTTCTGCAGAAAATTGTTGGATTAACCCATGGAAAATGATTAAAGGGGCACAAAATTCAAACTCAGAATTTTAATATTTACAATATTAATGAAGTAATTATGGATAGAAATATGTATTTTTTCCATAACTGAATAAACAAGCTGTTCTCAGAGGGAAAACAAGGTCTCAGAACACTGTTTGAAACTAGAAATTGCAGGGTCCTCCACATATAAACAAAGTAAAACGGTATGAAATTGTGTTGTCCTTTAAGGTCAGTTTGTTTCTTCAGTCATGAAAACAAATGACGTCACATCAGCTACTCTATATATCTGGCTAAAATCAAAATAAATACAGAAACATTTTTAAGCCTCAAGACTGTTGTATGCCTTCAACTGGCTAGCGGTGTAGTAGGAGGTCTAAAGAACTACGTCATTTGTGCTATCGATCACCTCCATGCCAGGCAAATTGATCAAACTGTGGAAAAATTACTTTTCTGTAAAGTGTAAGGATCATGTCCAATGTGTCTAGACATTTTCTGATGATACCAGGTCCATCTCAGGCTTCAGCGTATTCACTTTCCTTCATTCCTAATGTTTCCAACCAGTGTTCTTTCCTTCCTGCCCCCCTTCTTCTTCCGCATGTCATCAAACTGCTTTAAAAGTCCCATATTATACTGTTTTTCATCAATTTCACACAGCTGTCAGAGGTCCAACAACACTGTATTCGAAATGCATTGTCCCAAACCCATCCCTGGTCCTGAATTTCAGCTGTCTGAAAGTTGCTCAAGTGAGCTCTGCTGAGCTCTCCTGAGAGCAGCTGTTTCTGTGCCTACACCTTTAAATGCTAATGAGCTCCATCTGTCGACGCCTACTTGGAGAGACTCGCCTAATGGCCTTGCGTGCTACACGTCCCTCTCAGGGAGACGATGCCTCTTACGCTAGCGGTAGCGTGCGTTAATGTTTACGGTGGATGTATCCCTATGGCTCGCAGAGATGCTTTCATTCAACCGTACCAGTTGACCCAGGATCAGACCCAGAAGGAGAGGCTCCTGAAGAAACACAGACTCTGCGGCTGCAGCAGGACGTTTCAGAATGGTTAGTGTGTCTGAATAATGTTAGTTTGCTCGTATGTGTTGTTACAGTTACTAGGTAGCTAATGGCTAACAGCTAGCGAAAGCTGTGTTCGTCTCCAAACTCCAGTCTGCACGTTTCCAGACTTTTTACTGTGACAACCAAGCTCCATCATAATATTATTAACATTAAACTCGCTTCAAACGGCATTGCATAGCGGACCGAAGCGGAGCTAACTAGTTAGCCAGTTTTCAGCTGACTTCACCATACTCGTAGGCAACTGTAACTATCAAACCGCAGCGACACTTACCTGTGGCTCGGCTGCAGTTGCTGGTTGGTACTGATCCTTTTACGAGGGTCAGTGTCGAGGCAAAGCCAGCTTTGTACTGACCCTCGTTACCGAAGCGGTCCGATGTGAAGTGGTTAGCACACACACACAAACTTACAGGAACCGTAGCCGGCACGTTGTCGTTAAAAATGAAACGCAACCACTGTCTCTTCTGTTCTTCTGTAGCTGGGACAGAATATAGGCTGATGTTGATTTTTACAACCAACAACAGAGCAAATTGCGTTTCTAACTCTGAGCGACGACATTGCTAAACACTGCTATCTCACCGCTGGACACACCAAACTTCGCCTCCGGGATGAACGCCCCCCTCTCGGATGTCTCCTATCACCGTGCAGAGGAGGTCGACCTATGAAAATGACCCCTTTGGTTACGTAACGACAGGAGCTGAACCTGAACAGCCTGTAGGAGCGCCGTTTTACCAGTGGGTGGGCTGCTGACCATGCAGGAATCACTTGTTTTCCTCATT